>PVJX010004471.1:47385-94633 GCA_004027295.1 Dolichotis patagonum | reverse complement strand
CTCCCAATATGTATGCACCATACTACCCAATGACAACAAATCACTGGTGGCTGTTTGGAAATAATGACCGTCAGCTCCTGAGTCTTTGAAACTGTATGTGACATTACATGTAGGGACAGACTTGTGGGTGTGTATTGGTGCTGGGTGTTCTGAATAAAAGGCCCACAGTTTTTGCTACATTTCTCTAAGTCCTGTTGTAACATCAGGATAATTCTAACATTCTCAAATTTTCCATCCTCAAACCATATCTCAAACTGCCACTTCCTCCTTGCTACTAAATTGTCACTATGTGCATATTAAGTTTCCTTCAAGAATTTTCCCTTCACCCTTCACTTTTATTAGTTCTCTTCCCCCTCCAAAGCTAATTCGTTCTCTTTGAAAGAAATATCTTCCAGTTCAGGATTTAAAATTTGTGACTGTACTGTTAACAATTGCCTGTCATTCAGATTTCCTTTCTTTTGGTTAAACAGCAGTTTAACCAACTCCTTAAGCTAAAATTAAGGGGAGGGAAATGAGTAGGCACAAAATAGCACAGCATGTTCCTCTGGTTTGAAAATACGGAAACTTAATCCTCAGTGCAACAGCGTTGGGAGGCCTAGTGACAGGTGAGCAGGCCACAAGGGCAGAGTGGATGGGTTGATGCTGGTGCCATAGGAGCACCTGCCTTACAAAACGATGGGAATGGCCCCCTTGGGTTTCTGATGCAAGTCCACCTTGGACTTAGAAGTGGACTGCGGAACCAATCCATTTCTCCTCATTATAAATTACCCAACCTCTGGCATTCTGTTGTGGCAGCCAGACAGACTAAGACAAATGCTGATTCAAAATAAATACAGGGCTGGGGTTAAGCGTGTAGCACTCACCTAGCACTGAGACCCTTGGTTTGATCCCAGCAATGTGAACACCCCCACAAAAAAGCCATTATGTCTTCCAAGTGTAAAAATCATGATTTCAAGTTTCCAGTGTCATAATTATATAGCCTGCAGTATGATGTATGTAGCCTGAAATAAAGATTTTCACAATTGCTAAATTCTGTGACTTAAATACTTCGAAAACTGCGCAATGTATTCTTAGGGGTCTTATGACAGTAATAACCTAAGTTGGACTAAAACAGCCACAGACTTCTAAATACTTATGTTTTTCTTAAAATGAACATTAGAGTGAGACTAGTATAAAAATAAACTTTGCTGTTAAATGCAAATGTGTACAGTATATCTTTATACCTAGCTGCCTATTTTTAAAGGCCATTAGAAAATATTTTTCCTATAGAACTTTATGAGGAATACTGTCATTATTAATTTCATATCAAATTTCATGAAAAAATAAAAGCAGAACACTGTAAAGTCTACTATAATTTTATTATAACAATATCAGAGAATTATATAAAATAAAGTAGAAAACATCAATTTTTTTCTTCAGATGGCCTTTAAGAATCAAAAGCCTTGAAGTTTGCTGAAAATAGAAAAAACAAAATTTATTTTGGAAACCTAAATTGTACATTTCTTTTATATTTAGTTGTAGCTAATTCTACAAATAGGTCAATATATGTACACTGTTTCAAATTTAAAAGGCAACACTAAAAATGTCTTGTACCCCACTTCTGCTTCCCCAAAGCAGAATATCTTTATAAAGATACTCTCATCATATAAGCATGTGTCTATCAGTAACTTTATTTTTTAACTATAGAAATGTACATAAGTGGTAGAGCATGATACATACTATTCTTTTTTCATTTTGTACATTATAATTTAAGTCTTTTACGACTTTGAAATTTAAACAAATTAGAAAACTTTAAATTTTCTACACACATTTAGATATATGTACATTTATTTTTTACCTTTTGTTACAAAAGCTGCAATAAAAACCATACCTACTTTTCTGCATAAGCCCAAGTATACCTTTAGGATAAATTCTTAGAAAGGGAATCATTAGTATATACATTTTATGTCTTAAAAGTGCTCTTTGTAAAGGTTTTTAACCCATTTTTCATTCTCTCCAACTGTGTAAAAATGTGTATTTCCCTATGACACCAAAAGCATGTTTTCAAGTAAAACTATTAGTATTTGCCATATCCTATTTTTTATATCTTATAAAAAAAAAGCATGTATAAAAAAGAAAGTACATTTGACATGGCCTATCGTGACTACATTCTGTTGTTAACATCATTGTGGTTTCACAACTAGCCAACAAATTTGTCTTAGGACAAATTAAATAGCAGAAAGACCTGATTATTTCAACGTGTCTTTTTTCTTTTTTTGGTACTAGGAATTGAACCAATGACTTTGCACTTGTCAGGTAGGCACCACTGCTGTATTGTGGGTCCCAAAGCATCTTGAAATTTTTCTGTTCTCTATATATGCATACCATCAATCTATTTGATCCAGCACTAAAAAGCTTCCTCAAATTACAAATACTCAATTTTAGTTTTGAGATTATTGGCTTTTCAGCATCTCAGGCCATAAAAGATAAAGGAATCAACTCTTTGATTTTGTGAAGGTCAATATATTGTGTCAACTTGAGCAGTTTAGAAGTTTAACTGACTCAGCAGCGAGCCAGGGTTCTTACTTTGTAAATATTCTCATCCTGTGCAAAGGAGGGCAAGGAGATTTTGTGAGTGCTACACCCACCCTGGAAGAGGGGATGTCTGTCTGTGTGCAATATTAGCCAGGAGAAGAGGTTTGTTTTCTCCTTTTTTCTCTGGCTAGTTTTGCTAGCTGCTGCCTTGAAGTGTTGCCCCAGTGCCATGCCACCCTGCCTTGGAGCCAGCTAATTATGGACTGAAACCTCCAGAAACTGTAAGCTAAATAAACCTTTCCGCCTTCATTTTGGGTGTTGGGTGTTTTGTCCCAACAAGAGAGAAGAGTAACCGAGATAAACAGTAGTATCACCTACAAGGCAAGTATTATACTAGAAAGTTAGGAGGGACCAACACCTAAGAACTATAGTAGAAATCTGCGTAAAGTGCCTAGAATACAAAACGATTCTGCATGGCTGTTACAAGAAATGTAATCCTGGCATGATGGTGCATGTCTCTATTCTAGCACTCTTGGAGGCTGAGGCAGAAGGATTATGAGTACAAGCCCCAGCTGGGCATTTTAGTGACTTAGTAAGATCCTTATTTTAAAGAGGACGGGGCTTTAGCTCAGTGAGAAGGTCCGAGGTTCCAATCCATAGGATGTACTGTCACCACCAAAAACCCAAAAAAATCAGTTAATTTCCAGTTGTGGTTTATTTCCCAATTCAGTTTGTTTGCTTGTTTTTCGAGACAGGGTCTCTCCATGTAGTCCAGGCTGGCCTTGAACTTACTGTGGAGCCCAGGCTGGCCTCAAACTCACAGCAAACCTCCGGCCCCAGCCTCATGTTACAGGTGTGTACCACCACTCTTGGCTTCTAAACTTGTTTTAGATAAAAGAATATAAAATGCTTTGCAGAGGTAGATGTAACAAAAAGTTAAAAGTAAAGAAATTCAAGTAAAAGGAAAATACAGGTCACAAAAATGAAGGTTTATCTAGTAAATTCTCAGTAGCTACAGAGATGGCTGTGCTCTTTAGTAACTAACACAAAGGAAGGCCTAGATTTAGTCTTCCTAAGAAAAATTTAAATTGTGCTTCAGACAGATTTCTCTTTTCCTAAGTGGGGAAAGTTCCCAGTATAGTTTGCATAGCAGATTAGATTTCACATCTGGGTAAGTTTTACATCAAACTTCAGTCAGTCAGTCAGTCAGTCAGTCAGTCAATGTGCTCCAGGCCACCAGGGATTAAATCCCAGGCTCTCATAGCCAGTATGGAGGAGCAACCAAGAGCAGACAGCAGAGCTAGGGAGCACATGTCTTCACCTAAAGCATTTCACTGTTTTTTTTAATGGTATCATGTGGGCTGGGTATAGTCAAAACTGTTCACACTTAAAATTAGAAGCTACAATATCTGCGACTTTTTTTTTTTAGTACTAGGGACTGAACCTAGGGCCTTCTTACTGGGCTACATCCTAAGCCCTTTGTATTTTTATTTTGAGACAGGGTGTCCTAAATTCCCTAGGCTGGGCTGGAATTTTCAGTCCTCCTGCCTCAGCCACCCAGGGTTCTGGAATTACAGGCTTGTGCCATGACAAATACCTGCCATCTTTATAAGAATGTTTGTTTATATTCTAAGAATTAAACAGTATATGAGAAATAGTCAAATCCCTATATGAAGGTGTCCCCGCTGTTAACAATGCATGCCTATATGAGAGATTGAGAAGCAAAGGTATTTTCCTTTTTAATTTTTTTTGAGACAACTTCTTGCTATGTGTTCTGGCCTTAAACTTATTATGTAGCTCAGCCTGGCAATCCTGCCTCAGCCTCCAGAGTTCTGGGGTTACAGGAGTCTGCCGTGACACTTAGCTTAATTTTATACTTTTAAACACTGTTTAAAATTTGTATTATATATTTTGTTTTATATATTTTAGAATGCTCATTTAAAAAAAAAATTCCTAGCACTTGGGAGGCTGAGGCAAGAGAATCATTACAAGCTCGAGGTTAGCCGGGGCTACATGAGTTCGAGGCCAGCCTGAATCAGAGTAAGTCCCTGTCTCAAAGAACCTTAAAAAAAAAGAAAAGAAAAACTGCGTGTTCCTGGGTTCTACAAGCAGCCGTTTGATGAGTCTGGGGTAGAGGTCTGGAATTTCACATTTTTACCCCCAGCATATTTTGATGCAGTGATCTGTAAATCACCTTGTGAAAACCACTTTCACCAGGTGACTGTTCACTTTCTTTCCCAGGATCTCCTTTCCCCTCAGTCCCTCTCTCTCTACACTCACGCCTAGTTCCCTGAGACTCCGCTGCTGGTTTGAGACCAGCACCCAGTCTTTGAGAATGAACTCTGTGGACGGCAGGGCTGACCTCCCGGAAGAATAAGCGCAGCCTCACGAGTCGGCCCAAAAGAAGCCAGCCCAACTCCACAGCTGGCCTGGGATTTCACTCAGCAAACAGTTCCTGGTCCAGTTCAACACAAACACACCAGCAAGTACTTTACAAGAAGGTTGGCCCAGAACATTTCCAACTGGCCACTATAGGCTTTTTAAACAATCTCAACACACAACTACAGGTCATGTGACTTTCAGCAGTGACACCAAGAGAAAGAAAGCCCCTGTGGTCTCTGTGTACACTTACCTATCTTCTACTGTCTTGTTGGAAGGGTAAAAAACTTTGAATGAAAATCCACTTCTTGGAAAAGAGCCCTTTTGAGGGAATAAAAAATGACTGTTAAATAACTTCTCAACTTTTATAAAATAACCTCTATCTTTTAAATCAAATTCCTTAGTAATGACGTAAAAGTTGCAAGATGTAACTATAAAATAATGTGACAATTTTAAAATGGTCGTTATGGAGAGAAGGTTGTTACTATAAAATACCTGCACTTGAAGCAAAAGTCCTTCAAGTTGGCTAGACAGTTTTATGCAAACAGATTTGATTAAAAATGCTTCAAACATAACAAAGAAAAGGTACTGTATAGTGCTAACCTTGCATCTGAGATACTCAGACCATCACGTTCGAGTCCTCTTGCCCCAAAGAAGATGGGCTTGATGCCCCTCCAGCACACCCGCAAAGCAACTGCGCAGGTATTACACAGTAACTAGGAACTCTCAGCTCACTAAGCAGGGCGTCTGTTTCCTCAGCCGTGTCCCCAGCCCCTGCCTCACTGTCTGGCCCACAGCAGGCGCTCATTTACAGGAGTACCAGAAGGAATGAAGCAGTATCAAGAGCAAGTTTTGCGTTTGCTCAAAAGGTATAAAAGTTGCAATGATGGTATAGGAGGTGGTGGTTTACTTAAAAGTAGAAAAGTCCAGAAATAAGGCATAGTCAAATACAGCATTAACTGTGAGAATGCTGAGAGAATTAAATAAGGAAATTAGTCTCACTGGTGAAGGGTACGGCCTCACTGTCACAACTGGAGGATACTACGGTATCTCGCAGGCAGAGGCCAGGGAAGTTGCTTCACAGCTTGTGACAGACAGGACAGCCCCCATGACAATACATTATTTGCTCCAAAAGGTCAAAAGTGCTAAGGTTGATGAGACTTCTTAGAGGAAGCCAGAAAAATGAGTGTGACAGAAGTCATCAGTAGCAAAGCATGGCTTTTCTAGATGACTCAGATGAAGTAAAGTCTCAGATTCACAGGAATCAAGGAAAAATGCAGATTAAAAATCACTAATAGAGATAATTTTTTTTCACATAACCAATTGTTTATGTCATTGTACTATTTATTCTGTAAGTTGAAGAAGTCAGTAATCTAGGGCCGGGGGTTTAGCTCAGCGGCGTAAGTGCCTGCTTGGCAAACAAAGTCGTGAATTCGATCCCCGGCACCAAAAAAAAAAAAAAAAGAAGAAGAAGAAAAAAAGTCAGTAATCTGTAGAAATCCTGGAGCAATTTCAACATTCTAAAGTACTTTCTAGGTTCTACATAAAAATTAATAAAATGTATCCCAATGAAATTTCATTCATCGGGCTTGGGTTTTTTTTTTTTTTTTTAATTTTTGTTTTGTCTTGTTTTGTCTTTTTGAGACAGGGTCTCACTATGCAATTCAGGCTGACTTTGAGCTCGCTTTGTAGTCCAGGCTGGTCTCGAACTCTCAATAATCCTCCTGCCTCAGCCTCCTGAGTGCTAGGATTATAGGCATGCACTACCACACCCAACTACATTTGAGTTTTTGACATTTGAGAATTTCCAAAAATCACAATCCTCTCAAAGGACAAAAAAAATTAACCTGGTTAAAGGGAATGAGATACAAATTCTGCAAGCAATTCCTAGAAAGGAATCTCATAGTAAATTACTTGACAGGAAAGATACACTCATTTGGATTTATATGTTTTGGCATGCTTATTTAAAAAGAAACAAACCTTCACATGATGCTATAGTCACAACCTATACTGAAATTTTATGTGTAAGAGCCTTCTATATATAGTAAATTCAATATTTTGTTACTAGTACATTTTTACGTGAACACCTGTCAAATGTACTTAAAATTTAAATGTGCTGTATGCTTGTGATCCTCAGTGACTACATAAGGGTCACTGCATCCTTACAGGGTTTATGCAGAGGCAGTCGGTGTTGGTCACGGTGAAAGGATCGTACTTGTCGGCAATCACGAGCAGATCGGGCACAGGGTACACTCTCAAAGCGTAGTCATAGGCCCAGTACACCGGGCACATGTAGAGGGGCAGCGGAGTCAGGTGGCCTTGTGAGAAGATGGTCTTTGCGAACTACGACAGAACACAAAAAAGCCAACTTTAACTCATATGGGAAAATGAGAATAGCCATACAATTTCAAAGTAAATATTAATTACCATATGGACTAGATATTAAAGGATATTAGGGGAAAAAACATTTTTTAAAAATCTTAATTACCAAAAAGAACTAAAAAGTTTGAGAAAAGAAAGTTCTGAAGCATAGAGCTTTGGAAAATAGTGATACAAAGTGAAATTAATTGTCCTGTGCTTTAGGAAAAAAAAATTGTGACTTTTAATTTAATACAATATAACAGTGACTCCCAAATAATGATATTGGAGTGACTATACTTAAAGGTATTTAATTTTTTTTTTCTTTTGTGATACTAGGTATTAAATCCAAGAATTTCTCAAGCTATATCTCAGCCCATTTTCATTGTGAATCAAAAGCTCACTAAGTTGCCACCTCTGAATCCTCCTGCCTTGGTCTCCCAGAGTGCTGAGACTACAGTATGCATACCACACCCATCTGACAATAAACTCATTTACTAACTTGGTTCATCAGAAAATAGTTTCATAGCCTGAGTAAAGCCAAGAATCAGTATTTGGAATACATAAATTTATGTCAAGGACCCTTGAAACCACAAGATAAACACTGCACAGCCTCCTGATGTGTCAATGCCACACCAAATGCACGATATACATGATAAATAGGAACATTTTATTAAACAAACTTGCATATACTTTGATGTGCAATTGAAGAGCTTTAAAGGCAAAATTAAAGGGCTGGGGATTTAGCTTAGTGGCACAGTGCCTGCCTGGCAAGTGTGAGGTCCCGAGTTTAATACCTGGTACCCCTCCCCCCAAAAAGAGCAAAATTAAGAGATTTTTTAAAATTCCATTTGTACAGGCTTTCTTTTCTGCCCAGAAGGAATTGATAGCTAAGAAGCCTTGACTTACTAACAAAAATTCACTTACTAATAAAAATATAACCAATTTTTTGAAGACAGAGCCTTGGTATATAGTGCAGGCTGGCCTTCAACTCAGCATGCTCCTCCTATCTCAGCCTCCCTAGTGTTGGAATTACAGATGTGTGCCACCATGCTTCACTATAACCAATTACTTTGATGACCAATAAATATCATATTACTGTACTCTGTAATGATATTGTGTATCATGTGTATTGTTAGCATATTGTGTAGAAAAGCTGTAATAGGACATGACTGTAATCCCAGCAGTTGAGAGCTGACACAGGAGGATTGCCATGAGTTCAAAGCCAGCCTGAGCTACACAGTGAGACCCTGATTCAAAAAAACAAAAATAAAAACACAACAGATTCCCGGTACCAAAAAAAAAATCAACAAACAAACCAAAAGCAAAATTGTGTATAATATATCATTAAGATAGTTTAATAGCCAGGTATGGTGGCTCATGTATGAAATCCCAGCACTCAGAAATCTGAGGCAGGAGGATTGCTATGAGTTTGAGCTGTGTGTGTTCAAAACAGCCTGAGATACAGGGCAAAACCCACACACACACATAAAAGTTTAATAAAGACTTTACTTACATGATTAGGAATGTCCAAATTGCTACTAGGGAAATGGACACAGTTTCTGCACATTTTATTCACTAAATCTTCACGAAAGACAATAATTTCTTGTGTACAATACTGAATTCTGCAATGAAAGTGGAAGTTAATTTGACTTCCTCCCAAAAAACATAATAAAAGAAAAGCAGCAGGGAGGCTGGGGTATAGCTCAGCAGTACAGCACTGCCCAGCTTGTGCAAGGTCTTGCATTCAACCCCAGCACCATGAAAAGAAGAAACAAACCAGATAATTTTAAAGGCAAATATAACACAAAGCCATTTGCAACTCCACCATGCACCACACCTAAAACTTAACCAGTCTGTTTATCCAGTTATTTCCTGAGCTGTTAATAAGTGCAGAGAACTATTCCAGGGGGATATAGAAAATAAACAACAAACATGGTAAATAAATACCATGGCGGAAGATGATTAAATGTAAAGGAAAGAGAAAAAGGTTGTTGAAAGCAGGGTCTATGTTATGGCTTGTATCTTGCTGTCCCCCAAAGCCTTATGCAGTCATACACAGAGCTTTTTCAGAAGTGGCTGAATCTAGTGTGTGACTGATTCATGCTGCAATGCTAGGTTACTAAATTGGTCAACTGATTGGTTTGGCACCCTCCTAACCCCAGTAGCCTAGGTAGAGTATAAAAGGTACAGAAAGATGCTGTTAAGGCCCTTGTTGCTTTGCTGCAGTCTGCCTGCCATGAACCGTTTCTCCTCTGCGATGCCCGTCTGGCTGGCCACCTTGCCTTGGAGCCAGCCCATTATGGCTGAAACCTCTGCAAACCGTGAGCCAAATAAACTCTTTCTCCCTTAACTTAGGGCCTCGGGTATTTTGTCTCAGCAACAAGAAAAGTAACTGCGACAGTCTAGAAGACTGGTGTACGAAACATAGTGGAGTAGCAGAGGCGTGGCTGGGCCACAGGCTTGAAAAGGGGTAAGGGGTAGAAACACTCAGAAAAACTCTGTGGGCAGAGGGAGCAGGCAGGGCAGGGGCGGCCAGAAGACTGGAGTGTGCCCGCCATGCTCAGGATCCGCGAGGCTGGTGTGGAGGCAGTAAACAAACCAGAGGAGGGACTCTAACTCGCAGTTCACTTTTGAAGCTGGCCATTCAGAGGGGGCGATGCGTAGGCGACCAGGTCTAGGTGTCTGGTGTCTGCAGGAAAGGTGTGCGCTACAGGGCTGAATATGGGAGTTGCCCATTCAGAGGTAATACTTCTCTACTGGTGAATCCCTGTCCATTATCTAAGCTTTTAAACTTACTGCAGTAAAGTTTTAAACACAGTTCAAGTATTTTCAAAGTTTTGAGAAATTTAAAATAAGACAATTTTAATTGTCAAAAATTTAGAAACAGTTTGAAAAAGGAAGTGAATATTTAAGCAAAAGGAAGAAAGTGTAACATAAAATGCGACTATTTACCTGCAAGGGTTAGTAGTAAAGACTGAATATGGTACCCTTTGTCTGAATTCATTAGTGATACTTTCAGCAAGTGGTGGCCTGTAAAAACAATTTATGTGCTATGATATGTATTTTCAGATTTCACAGAATGTTGTTGACTTTTGAAAAACTCTGAATGAAAGTTACCTTGGTAAGATGGAACCGAATCCGGGATCCTCTGGGCCAGGTACAAATACAAAACGACTACTGCAGCAAAATTCAACATAATTCATTTTAAAAATGATATATTGCAACACTATTTAGTATTCTTAAAACTGGTCACTCCCTGTAACTGAATGAGTTTTAAAAAATTTCTAAATTTTATGCATTTAGGTAAACTGCAAAGTCTCCAATAGTGTGACAATGAGAACATTTTATATTTGCACTGTCCAGTTACTGAGGGCTTAAACTATGGCCAGTGTGGCGAGAGGACTGCATTTCAAATTTTATTAAACTTTAATTTAACTCCAAAGAAACACATGTGCCTACATAACATATTGAAGGATGAAGCTCTGGACAAATAATGTCACCAAAAATATGGTTAAATTATCAGTATTACCCCTTTAATACTTCCACTATCAATCTATAGAATAGTGTAACATACACAGTATTTTGGTGTGAGTATATTTTTATCACTTAGCTCATTTAATTTTCTCAACTTTCTTTTTTCTGTTTCTTAAAATTCACGTCTTAGGATTCATTTTTGGTTTTCAAAAATAAAACTATTTGAAAAAAAATGTAGCAGTAGAGATCATTACCTTTGGTGAATATTTGGATATTCACATATTATGTCTGCCAAAGTTTTTAGGGAATCTAAAATTTTAAAAGGATACTAAATTTAATTTACATGTAATATACACAAAATCGAATTATATTTGATTGAACACAAACCCACATCTTTTGAATGAGATTAAAACATAGTTTCTTATTGATTTAGTTTGTATATATACAGCAACACTTCAATCCTCCTGCCTCAGCCTCCCACATGCTAGAATTACAGATGTGCACCATCACACCTGGCTTAGAAACACTCTTAAACAGAGCCTCAAACCAGACATGAAGACACATGCCTGTAAGCCCAGCACTCAGAAGGCTAAGACAGAAAGATCTTCATGAGTTCAAGGCAAGCCTGAGTTACAAAATGAGTTTCAGGGCCAGACTGAACTACACAGCAAGACTCTGTCTCAAAAAAGCAAGTAACAATGAATCCATCAGTCTATCCATCTATCCATCCATCCATCCATCCATACAGCCTCAATACCTTTCAAAGCCTGAATCTGGTTTTTCCCATATGGTGCTGATGAAAAGTTACCGCACAGAATAAAGCAGGTTGGAGGTGCTGGCGAATACCCTAGAAAAAAAAATTTTTCTTAAATTTTTTCTCATTAAGGTGAAAACTCTTTAACCATGGTTTTTGTTGTTTTGAAATGAAGTATCACTACATTGCCCAACTTGGCCTCTAATTCTCGGACTCAAGTGATCTTCCTGCCTCAGTCTTTCAAGTAGCTGGGAGTACAGGCGTGCCACTGTGCCCAGCATTTCAAGATGCTTCCCCACCACCATGGAGCTGAGGCTCAAACTCAGGGCCTCACACCTGCTACGCAGGTCCCTACCATTAACTACAGCCTCATCCCCTAGCCATGGGTTTTTAATAAAAAGCTACTGTCTTGACAACTTACATTTTTGGTAACAATAATGCCCATCTGTTTTGTATACGCCATGGCTTGCACAGGTTTAATGACCCTCAGCACATCCCTCCACTCAGAGGCTGGGAGACATTAATAAGCCGCCCAAGGTGTCCTCGGGGCACCTAACAGTTTGTCAGATCTCACAGGCCAAGTTCTCAGCCTCGGTCTCCAGGTACACCACACTCAGCACTAATTCTAATGTGTGACAAGTATGCACACATACATACGGTTTTTCAAAGGTAAAAACAGCTTTCAAATTTTCTTTAAAAAAACTCATTTTTGATTCCTTTTTTAAAAAAAGAAATAGAACACTAAAAAATATAATTTAAAAATAGAATTTAGGGCCAGGGGTTTAGCTCAGCAGCACAAGCACCTGTCTGACAAGCGCAAGGCTGTGAGTCTGATCCCTGGTACAAAAAAGAAAATAAAAAGAATTTAGTTTTTTCATTTTGTTTTGAGACAAGATCTTGCTGTGTTCCCCAAGATGCCTCAAATTCATGGATTCAAGGGACCTTCTGGCCCAAACCTCCTAAATAGCTGGAACTGACATTCACCTCCAGCAAGAATTTAGTGCTAAAACATGAACCCTCATCACAGTTCAAATAAAGAATGGAAAAAATAATACTCACCAGAAAACATTGTGTGAAGTTTTTCTAACACTTCCACTTGGTCCAACCAGACATCAGATATAAACACAAACATGGCATCTTTATTTTCATCTTCAAGTTGTTTTAGTTTTGCAGAAGTCTTTACAGATGTATTAGAAGGCCCTCCAAAAAAATTAATATTTCCATAGTATGCCCTATGTAATTATAACATAATTATTGTCATCAACCTTATGTTCTCTTCACCAAGAAATTACAGATATGCTGAATGTCACAAATCATGCACGAACACATAGAAAATACTAACAGCATATTATTAAATTAAAAAAAAAAAAAAAAGAAAAAACAGGTTACAAAAGAATGCCCAGGGCCAGGGATTTGGCTCAGTGGTATAAACACAAAGAGAGACCTCTGCCCCAGGCCCTCCTCTCCCAACTCTGAAGCCTCTTCCACTGCCAGCCTGCAGTGCCCTGGTGTTCTCTGTCACTTCTTAATAAGGCAAAAGAAGAGGGCAGTGTCACCCTGACCCATTTCCCGTGGGACCACATGCCTAGCAACTCAAATTATTCATTGTGTCCGCAACACAATTATTATCTTCTACTTTATGTTCTCTTCACTGAGAAATTAGGGTGCCTGCAGCACTGTGGGTTTACAGATAGATTTTAGCTAGAACCCATAAGTAACAAGAAGCCATTTATATGTGCAACATTTATGTGTGTAAACATGAAGCACTCTTAATAGTTGCTGTGTGACAGAATTAAAGGTAATATTCTTTTTTTAAAGGTAATATTCTTTTAATGGTGCCTTTATTATATTTCTAAGTACCTTTTTCTCCCAATCATAACCTACATTAATAATAGAAACAAACCTCCGTGTGTGTGTGCACACACGTGTATATTTGTGATTAAACCACTCTGCTTTGTGTGTGCTCTACCACTGAACACATTCTCAGTCCAGAAAAAAAGGGTATGACTCAAATACTTACCCAATGCAGCACAACGGCTGGCCGAGTCAGCAAGGTTAAAATTAAGAAAACATCACTCCTACTAAGAAATCTTGTGACTTTGGACAAATTACTCAACCCTCCTTAGGCTGAACTCTCCTGAAACGCAGTGGCGAGACTCATACTTATTACACAAGGTTTCCAGAAGCAATAAGAGATAATGTGCAGAAGGTATTTAGGGCATACATAGTTCTTAGTACTTGTAGGCACTCAGTCATGGGTGCAGTTACTGTTGCTACTAATATGATACAAAGAAGGAAGCAAGCAGAAGACTTGACTGCTTACAGGCTCCCACAAGCTAACGATATCAAAGCAGCAGCCAGCTGAGGCCAAGCAGGGTGCCCTGTCAGATGTGCAGCTTCCAATAAACTAGACCTTTATGAGAAGCCTCTTAATTTTTATACATTGGGAACTAATTTGAAATATTTTTTGAATAACTCAGTGGGAAAACAGGTCTGCATACTATATTCAACCCTCAGGCCCCCAGCTACAACGTTCACACCATCATTCAGCCTCTGCTCAAATACTTTGTGTGTGTGTGTGTGTGTGTGCACGTGTGTGTGGGGCTTGAACCCAGGGTCTCTGCACTGAGTTATACCCTCAGCTCTTTTGTTTATTTATTTATTTTTGAGACAAAGTCTCAGTAACTAACCTGCCCAGGCTGGGCTCAAACTTGTGATCCTCCTGCTTCAGTCTCCAAAAGTACTGGATCACAGACTACACATGAGCACCACCGTGTCCAGCTTGTCCAAATTTTACTTTGAGTGACAGGGAACTTGCTTCACTCTGAAAGGTTCTTTCGAAATAGTTCTACTATTATGATGCTTTTGCTTATATCAAGGAGCTACAAACTGTCTCATAATGGACGTGTAACTTTTTCATAAGACTTTTATATTAACATGGTAATTACATTCATCTAAGTGTTTTCCTATCTCCTTTATCTCACTTCTCACCAACCTTATAGACAGGGAAGACAAGTACACTGGAAATCTTCCCCAGTGAAAGCCTATGTACAGACTTGTTACTGTAACTAATCTCAAGCCAATCTGCCAGTTTTATATATATATAAACTGGGTCTTCCAACTGTCATTTTCCATTGCTCTTTCCATCTTAACACAGAGCCTGAGATCTTGTAATAATTAAAATAATACACATATATTTGCTGCCTTCAATATTACCAAATTCCTGTAGAGTTTCTATCAAACATTTTAATACCTGGTAGTACTGGAGGGCTCAGTGGGTGGAAACCCAAAAGCATTGACATGAAACACTTGATCTTCAAACCAACCTGAAAAAAGATGAGATACAAATCACTTCCACTTGTCCAAGTCTTTTTCTAGTCTGCAAGGACAGAACTGTTATACAAAGCAATACTGCCAGGCTAGAATCCATGCCCTGTGAACTAACTACAGAATCTGCCAACCCCACTGGCCCTCATTTAACAACTTCAGAGCCATAGTCTAAATTCTATAAAGCACTGGGCTTGGTGGTACACACTTGTCATCCCAGTACTTGGGAGGCTGAGGCAGGAGGATCACTGTGAGTTCAAGGCCAACCTGGGCTACTTAATGAATTTAAGGTCAGCCTGGACTATATGGTAAGTCCTGTCTCAAAAATAAATACATAAATTCTATTTAAAAAAAAAAAAGTACATTAACTAGAAACAGATTCTGAAGTAAAACTTTTTTTGGTGCTAAGGGTTATATTTTTTAATTTTATAGTACATGCTGGAATACAGAGAAATTAGATACACTGTATGTATGTACTAGGAAATGTTTCATTTTATGACCCAATTAAAACCTAACAAGTTTTTTCCAACTCAACATACTATTCAATTCACCCTGTAAAAGGGCACAACTCAGTGGTTTTTAGTGTATTTAAAGGGTGTCACTCCTACTAGTTTGAAAACAGATCTATCATCCTGAAAAGGTTTCTATTTGCCTATCAGGTTGGGTTCCTTTATGTTGACAAAAACATGCTGTCATAATTAGTGTCCTCTTAAACTATATTCTGTGAATATATCTCACCCAGTGTAGAAACGTAAGACAGGAGAAGAGTACACTGACTTACCTTCTGCCAAGACAAAGCAGGCCTCTGTGTACAAACCACTATGGAACTGGTACACAGCTGCTGAGGAAAATTATTCTACTTCTATGCTTGAGGCAATAATAAAGTTAAAATACATACTGAGCCCAAGATTTCTAAATAATGTAATTCAGACTTCAATTATGAACAGCTTAGGCCATAGCTTTGACAGTTTTAGGTTTTAATGTTCCCATGTTTACTTTAAAATGTAGTTTGGTAATACTGTTTAGATCATTCTTAGCATATTATAAACTTCTTCAGTGATATATCTGAAATTCTCCAAATAAACAGGATTCAAAGACCTTTTGTGTCTGCTTGGAATTGCACCTCTACTGTCTTATACTAACACCATATAGAAGTTACACTGGGAAGCCAAGTAACAGTCAGTTTCTCTAATTCATGCCACGTAAGTTTTATTTATTTATTTATGTTTTTGGTACCAGGGATCGAACTCACAACCTCGCACTTGCCAGGCAGGCCCTTATGCTGCTGAGCTAAATCCCCAGCACCACCGCCCCGCTTCTTAGTACAGGGATCAAACTCACAACCTTATACTTTCCAGACAGGTGCTTGGGCCGCTAAGCTAAACCCCCAGCCCTCACATAAATTTTAAAAACATAGATTTTAAAAAGCGAAGGAGGTAGAAGTGGTGACACATGCCTGAAATCCCAGTGACTTAGGAGATGGAGGCAGCAGGATATTAAGCCTAAGAATATGAGACCAACCTGGACCACACGGCAAGAACCAGTGTCAGAAAACAACACAAAAAGTGAAGGATATAGCTTTACTAAGATCTAGTTGTACTGTTCCAGTAGGATCTTCCAAAAAAAATTTTCCCTAAAACAGAATTAAAAGAAATATATGTGTATTTATGTAAAAATAAGTATTATGAGAAACTAATTAAAATATTAACAAGTTTTACAACAGAAGACAATACAGCCAAGAACACATTTTTAAATATCAGCATTTCCCACCCTGGGATTTTCAATAATCTGGTGACTCAGACTGATGAGTTAGCTGACCTCAGAACTGTCACAGCGTCCTGAGGAGTGGCTGCCTCAGATCAAGAGGTGGCCAGAGGCACCTGGACTGGCCGAAACAGGAAGGCCTCACCAAGTGCCTCTGCCTGGGAGAGCCACAGCCAGCAGGACACCAGGATGTGGTCTGTAGCTCTCAGTTCAACCAGAGGCTGCTGGACGCTAATTTCGGACTATGCAAATTGGGCACCTGGACAAGAAACCCCTTCCTGCTGTCTACTCAGGAAACACAGATGAAATGGTCACTTAGTGTGTGAAGTGAGTTTTCAGTGAAGAAAACCTTCCTAGGGAAATGCTCCGTGGCACCAACATTTCACCAACCCAGCCTGAAAAGAAAAGCCTGCTGCTTACTGAAGTTTAACTTACCTCCTTTTTTTTTCTAGTTTAACTTTTATTTTATTAGTGTGTATTTGCAGTACATAATGTTTTCATTCCATGAATGGATTGGTGTACCTTTTTTTAAAATTAAGTTTATTGGTACCATTTAGAGACACATGATGGTCACATTCATCATAGGGATTTGTATCTGCACATGGTCTACTTTAGTTCCTCTTTTTAACTTACCTCTTTTAACTGGGTTATCATTCCGAGCACAATCACATCTCCGATCTTGGATGTACTGCCCAGTAAAGTTTCTATTGTTTTAAGCTAAAATAAAGCACAAAAAGTTCTAAAGGTTTAAAAAAGCATTAAGAAATTAATTTTTCACTGATAAGTAAATCTGGATGGACATTTTGGTTTTTACAGCTACTTAACAGTAGAAAATCAAATAAAACTTAGAAAGTTTATCTACAAAAAGCAAGATGCCACATTCATGATGGGCTGAAGAATTATATACTATAAATAGTATAAAATACTATATCAAGTCCAGCTTTTACCAATGACTAAAACTTCATGACATATCATTAGGAATTAGTATATCTTTCAAAATATAGAATATCAATTTTATGTATTTTATTGATCAGTAGCTCTCAATATTCAGTGAACTTTTAAGAAGTTATATTCTAATTTTATTTAGTATATTGAATAGTTATCATTATTAATTACATTTTCCATCTAACCATTACAATCTTACCTGAAAGTTAAAGCTGTAAGAACTAGAACACCATTTTAAGAAACTCACTGAATTT
Organism: Dolichotis patagonum; assembly: GCA_004027295.1. Classification (NCBI taxonomy): domain Eukaryota; kingdom Metazoa; phylum Chordata; class Mammalia; order Rodentia; family Caviidae; genus Dolichotis; species Dolichotis patagonum. The sequence continues at coordinate 76,861 of PVJX010004471.1, read as the reverse complement.
TTCTACACATATCCCTAAATCTATATTAATAACATACATCTAGACAGTCAGCCATCTATATCTGTGGGTTCTGCTTCGGTAGATATAACCAATTTCACATCAAATATACTTGAAAACAAAACTGTGTCTGTACTGAACATATACAAATATTTTATTCTTGTCATTACCCCCCAAATGGTATAGTATAACACTCAGAGTGCTTCTCGCAAATTAAATATTATAAGTAACCTAGAGATGATTTTTGTTTACTATGAAAGAAATTTAGAAATACAGATAAAGAAATCTAGACATACATAATTCCACTATCCCCTAGAGTCACTGTTAATATTTGGTAATAGAGTTTCACTTAAAAACACAAACCTAGGGACCGGGGATACAGCTCAGCAGCACAGCACAGAGATCATGAGTTCCATCAGTACAAAAAAAAAAAGCCCCCAAGCCTAAGCAACAGAGGAGTGAAACTTGACAGATTATTTCTAGCTGTTCCATATTTGTAGTCTGCCAAGAGATTATTGCTCAGCTACTATAGATGTATTTAAATAGGGAATGGACCATCATAGATGCAAAATTAAACCAAAAGACTGCAAAGAACAATAAATTATTCAGCTAAGCCTCAAAGTTTCTTTGGCAAAGGAAAAAAAACTGCTTCTGAACAATGGAATCTGAGTTGCCATAGGAACAGTATAAGAGAAAAACACAGAGGTCTTTGGTAGGAAAATGTAAATAATGTTAATTTTCTTTCTTTTCCTTCTGTTTTGTGAGACCGGATCTCACTATATGCTTCAGGTTGACCTGGAACTCCCTACGTAGCCCAGACCGGCCTCAAATTCATGGTGATCACCTTATCTCAGCCTCCCGAGTACTGGGATTAAAGGGGTGCACCACTATGCCTGGCTCAATGTCAATTTTCAAAAGTCATCCCAATTTCTATTCTAAGAGCAGTTAAAGAAATTGTCAAACACTATAAATGTCTTCTCCCTGCAGTGCTGCCAACACATACCAACTTGAACACTATCCATGAGTGTTTCTAACAGACTGCTTGTCCTGAGTCCTGATCTACCATGGTGGAGAAGTCATGAATCAGAAGAGTCTGGGCCTCTTCAAAGCCTCACGGAACCACCGAGGCCCACAGAAGCGCCAGCATTCGGCACGCTGGCGAGAGGGACAGCGCCGTAGCGCGCGGCCAGCCATGTCACTGGAACAGCAGCAGGGCACACTGGTACCTGCCTTCCAAAGTGTACGGGCCTAACAGGGAAAGGTGCACACACTCATTTTTATCCCCAGAAAACCTCTTCCCTTCTTCCGTGTCCCTCAGGTGTGTTCGACCCTAGGCCAGGAAATGGTATGTATTCATTCTAGAAATGCTTCTTTGGTGTCTTCTTTAGTTATTGTCTGTTTTGGTGCTGGCAAGATTTAACCCCGTGCTTCTTTAGTACCTTAAGGTTTTTACTCCAAATCAGGGAGCATGTGTTAGCTGAACAAGTGTGGGAGTGTGTGCACTCATCAGGGGACCAGTTTTTGTTAGAGGAGGGAAGGCAGGAAGGGCAATGCTGCAAATTGGCCAGAGCCAGTGAAGCAGCCCACAGATGGCGCTGGGAGACTGGGGGACATTCTGAGCAGCCACAGCAGGTGCGGGGGGGTGGGGGGCTGCGCTGGCCTCAGAAGGAAGCAGTGACTTCTGTCAGACTGCAGGACACAGGCTTCTGGGCATGGGCTTTCTCAACAGCTGGCACACAGCCAGCCTCGTTAGCTGAAGTGCAGTAGTTTATTTTCATTTAGAATTCAGCCAACTAAAATTAAGTAATGAATATTAATCTTGTATACTTACAACCTCTCAGTAAGTAGGATAATATTCTAACCTGGAATTTGCTTCCCATTTCTTCAGGGTGAGAACCGACCACTGGCGGAGTAAATAATTCATGTCTGTGGGTCCTCTATAAAAAAAAAGATTCAGATGAATTACTGAAGCAGACATTTAAAACTAAGGTTCATTAAAATAGCAGGAAGACCAAATGCTGCCCTTACATTGTTACTATTACCTATTCTCCACAAATTTGAAAATGAAAATAATTTAACAGCATATACAAATGTCTAGTAAAATAATATTAAAAATTGAAAATTCATTTAAAACTGGAGCACTGAGGCCAGTGGATGAGAAGTGCTACCAGACAATAGGGTACTATGAGGCTGTACCCTGTGCTAGGCCAAAGAGGCCACTGAACAAGGTCCAACATGATAGATAAAGCCTGGCTGCTAACAAAACAAACAGAGGCCGAAATGGGAAATTTCAGGAAAGAAATGAGCGTATGCAGGGAAGGACAAGACTAAAAGAGTGTTTGGGAAACTGAAGTTTAGCCTCATGAAATTGGTTGTAAGAGCACAAGGCAGAATGCCAGACAAGGTAAGAAACTACCAGAACATCCATCAGAAGAACTGTCCCTTCCCATCAATACACACGGCTTTGGTTTAAGTGATGCAGCGTCAGTCTTCCCACAGACAGCCCAGCAAGGCCTGGGCCATAAAAGTGCTCTGTCCCGGCGGGGACTGACTCAAGGATGAGCAAGCACCTCAGGTGAAGCCAGTACAGGACACACTCAGCTTTTGTAGAACTACTGAGGAAGAGGAACTCTCCTTCTGAGAGTTACTAGAGCTGCTAGTGCAATTTTTCTCACTCCTTGGAAGGCACTTACTTGAAAGTATAGTCAATTATTAAAAAGAGCAGGGAGAGAAAGCCAGATGCCCTGTGCCGCTGTGTGAGCACCTGGGTCCAGTCATGCTCGAAACCAGCAGAGCTCTGGACTTCTCGGTCACACGAGCTGAGCTAACATGTTCCTTTTTCAGATTTAGTCAGTTTGAGTTGCTCTAACTTTAAACGAAAAGAGCCCCGATAATACCGAACTTTCATGCACCAAGCACTTTATGTTACAGACAACAGAAAATAGATTCAGAAGTAGGATAATGATAAAATCAAATTTGTTTTCAGAAGGTTAATTGCAACGAAAATATGAATGGCTAGAATGTAACCTTTTCATGGCACAGGTGAGAAAAATGAAGCTCAGAAGGTCAGATTCCCAAAACAACCTAGCACTTTAAAACATTCTTTGGTTTTGAGACAGGGTCTTACAATGTAGGCTATGCAGGCCTCAAACTCACAGTAATTCTACCTCAGTCTCTCAACGGCTGGGGTTACAGGCATGAACCACCACGCTTGGCTGCTTTAAAACATATTTTAAACACATAGAACAATATAACACTGTAAAACATAGTTTTTAAGAAAGAAATGTGGAGCCAGGTGTGGTGATGCATTCTGCAATCTCAGCACTTGGGATGCTGAGGCAGGAGGATCACTAGGAAGTTACGGCCGACTGGACTACCTAGTGAGACCCTGTCTCAAAACAAACCAACCAACACCAAAAGAAAAACAAACAAAATTATTGAACAGCTCTGTGATAAGCGCTGTGAGTTCGGTGTATTGCCACATACGAGTAATCCCAGCACTCTGGGAGGCTGAGACAAGAAGATAGAAGAAAACTCAATGCCCAGATCTTGAGTTCAATCCCCACTCGCCACTCTGCTCCAAATTCTATATTTCAGTTTTGGCTCCAGCAGAGAATGACTAGGGGAAAAGAAGAGACCAGGCCAGAATATTGATAGAAGATCTCAAATATTAAAGCTAATCTACACTTAATTCAGCAGCAGTAAACTGCCTGAAAGGCTCGATGTGAAACCACAAGACCAGAGTCACAGCTGGGAAGATACATGCCGGCGATGGAAGCAGCCGAGAACAGAGATGCTGGCAGCTGTCCCCCACCTGGGTCCAAGGCTCGCTACGCTCACCTCCGGGCATCACCAAACCAGCCGGCCCTGCCCTCCCCTCGGCCCCTCCTCTCAGGTCTCAGCCCTGAGCTCCATTCCTCACCCCTCCAACGGTCCCATTGCTTAGCTCCAGATGAGCTGTCACTACGCTCACACAGCAGCCTTTGTGCAACGGCTGGAAGCACCTGCCATGGCGGAGCTCTGCCAGCACAGGACAGGACTGGAGAACCGAGTTCCAGCTTCAAGAGTGGCAACTGCGGCGCTCCCATGTCCAGGGTCACTCGCCCTTGCAGACTGAGCCAAAGCCGCTCCCCAAGTCCAGCCTTTCCCGCACTGCGCCCAGCTTCTCCTGGGCTGTGCCTGTCTTCATGCTGCCACCCCACTTCTACCCGCCCCGCCCGTCACAGGGCACTGGGTTCCTCATGCCACCCTCCTTCTTCCAGAGGACGCGCTGCTCCCCTAGAAGGCCGAATGCTGAAGACCAGAGCAGGCAAAGGCTGGGCTCAGAGTCTGACAGCCTGGATTCAAATCCTACCCTTATCTACTAGCTGGGATCTTTGGGCAACTCACTAACCCACTCTGGGCCTCTGCTTCCTGTCCTCGAAGGGGGATAATGTACAAATAGCATTTATACATGCATTAAGTGTTACGGAGGAAATGAGGCAAATAATGTATGTAAAGTGCTAGACGCAGTACCTGGCATATCAAAATGATGTATTAAATGGCAGTTCTTTTTGAAAAAATCGTTTTATAAGGGTGCTCTATGGGTGTGTACGGAGGGGGGTATTGGGAATCAAACACAGGGTGCTCCACTCCTAAACTACATTCCCAGCCCTTTTTATTTTATTCTGAGACAGGGTCTTGATAAATCGGCCAGGCAGGACTTGAACTTGCAATCCACCTGCCTTGGCCTCCCAAAGTGCTAGGATTATAGGCACTTGCCACCGCAGGTTTAAAAGGATTATCTTCTGCCTCTCTATATTCCCTATATGGTCTCAATTATAGTCCAGTAATAGTCTACAGAATGAGCAACTTAGGGTACAGAGCCCTGTCCTCTACACGTCCCTGAGATTTTCTGAAGCCGAGTCTGCGTTTACCTGCAGCTGTCCTTTGTCAGCTTACCTGGTGCAAAATGGTGTATCGTTCACGGTACAGCTCTGCTTTGTCTCTTGCTGTTCCAAATAAATTTGGTGCAGGGTGGTCGGTCATTAACAGACTGGAAAAAGGAACACCTGTCTTTACCATCATAAATGCACAAAGGTAGGCTACGACTGAAACATGAGATTATACATCTTTTGAAGAAAAGGCACATTAGAAATTAATTTAAAATTAATACACAGTATACTTACGGGAGAAATTTTTTTCTTCCTGAATTGTACACGAAGCGTGGAATATCAAAAGCTCCTATTATATTGAAAATATGCTCTCTGAAAAACATCCCACAAAACACAGATCTGATTTACTAAAATGTGATAATTCTACATCACATGTAACCTATTTTTCATATTTTCTCAAATCACATAATTTCTCTCCTTTTTCTTTCTTCCTTCACTTTCCCTTCCATCCTTTCCTTCTTTCTTCTTTTCTTTCCATATGTGGGATTAAATCTAGGGTTTCACACATTCTAGGCAACCACTCTACTATTAAGCTGAATCCCTGATATTTCTTTTCTTTTTTTGTTTTTTTGGTACTGGGGATTGAACTCACGACTACGTGCTTATGCTGCTGAGCTAAATCCCCAGCCCTCATTTATTTTATTTTACAAAACAGGGGCTCAATAAATTGTCCAGGCTGGTCTTGAACTGACAATCTCTTTGCTTCAGTCTCCTGAGTAGCTGGATGACAGACATGCCACCATATCCAGCTCACAATTTCTTACAGTGTCAAAAACAACAGGGATAAAGTTTTAGCTTGTGCATTCTTCTGCAAGAGACAAGAAAGCATTCTTGATACTCTCAAGGAAAAAAAAATAATCAAGTTAATTTCTAATTGAGAACCTAAAAAAAAAGAAAGGAAAACAACTTATCTGCTGAAAAAGAACATACACACATAAAATATTTCCGCTCAAGAAATCTCTTTCTGTAACTACTTTATCGGCTATGATATATGAAGCATAAAAGAATCTGATTCACTTCCAACAATTTTTAAATCTAAAGTATTAAGCAAGGGCTGGGGATTTAGCTCAGCAGTACAAGCACTTGCCTGGCAAGTATAAGGTCATGAGTTCTTTTTTTTATTTAAAGAAAAAACAGAAAAAAGGGTAGAAATACAGAATTTCAAAAAAAATATTAACAGTAAGAAATCACTAATTGATAAATTACATATTGTCCTCTTAGAAATAGTTGTTCAAGTTACAAAATCAAAGCATAAAAAGTAGATAGACACTCAAACATTGACAGTGCAAACCATTCTGTTCAATGATACAAAAATATGGAACGCTTCACGAATTTGGGTGTCATCCTTGCGCAGGGGCCATGCTAATCTTCTCTGTATCGTTCCAATTTTAGTATATGTGCTGCTGAAGTGAGCATGAGGTCATGAGTTCTATCCCCAGTCCAAAAAAAAAAGTATTATGCAAAAAGTGTCCCGAAAAAAGTTTCATAGGGCCGGAGATTTAGATCAGTGGCACAGAGCCTGCCTGGCAAGCACGACCTCAATCCTTGGTACCAAAAAAAAAGAAAAAAAATGTTTTATAATAGAAAGAGAACCCTCAAAAGCCTGGCATAATCCTTGAGATTTAGTGTCAGAGATAGAAAACCAACAAAATAATTTAATTTCACATATTGTTTGTAACATAATCATGCCTCCAAGAATTTAAAAAATTCATAACATGTTTGCATAAATACCCCAACCTAAAAATAAATCTTTCTTAAAATTAAATATTTATCTCCCAAACTGGAAATGGTAAATACATACATACATAAATAAATAAATGACACGGTGTTGGTTGTAATAATAAGAAAGGCAAAGAATGGTTGGACTTGGAGAAAACCTATATTCTAGACACAGCTTCCCTGGTTTCTGGTGGCTCACTCTCAGTGCGCTATCTAAGGTGTCAGGCCATTCCTTCACGAGTGTAACGGACAGCATCTCTCTTGTGCTGTGACAGAATGACTCTGCCTGACGACTGCAGCTGTAAAGATCTGTGATCATTCGGTCCCCACTAGAACCACATAGATAAACAGCCTGACACAAACGTCAGGCAACTTCAGAGTAAACAACAAATGAAGCCTATTTTAGGATTATAACCCTTATACTTCACCATTTTGAATTTCTGGGTATAAGGGCTGGGGATTTAGCTCAGCGGCCTAAGCGTCTGCCTGGCAAGTGTGAGGTCATGAGTTCAATCCCCAGTACCAAAAAAAAAAAAAAAAATTGAATTTCTGGGTATGACTTTCAGGGGATGACACTGCACTCTGGTATTTTAAGAGAGTTTTCAAGAATAAAATCAAAACTCTTCAACGTCTCTATTTTTAGCAGTTCTAGTAAGTTCTGAAAAAGAAAAACTACTAGCCAAAATAAGGATCAAAACTTTTCGATCATCTCCATTGCCCCAAATAGGAAAGAACTGTTAAAGTGAAAAACTGTCTCCACACTCACTGCCCCAGATATTTTCCTGCCAGTTAAATTTCATGAATTTGGAAGTATCATGAGGAAGGACACAAAGAGACATTCAGAGAAATACCACCCTCCAAAGTACTGCTGCATAAATTTCCAAACTTAAAAATACTGGTGAGTTGCTGGGGATTTAGCTCAGTGGCTTAAGCACCTGCGTGGCAGGCATGAGATCGTGAGTTCAGTCCCCAGTACCAAAAAGAAAAAAATACTGGCAAGTGAGAAGAGTCACAAACTGCCATTCACAGTGTGACCAAGTTAAGTCACTGAACTTCTCCAGGCTCAGTACTTTCCTAAGAGCAGAAGTAAATTATACTTCTGAGACTCAGTTCAATTCATTAGCAGCACATGGAATATAAAGTTGGGTTGGCTGGATAAAGCAGAAAAAATCCGTAATGGTCCAAACAATATGATTATCTCATACCCTAGGAAAACATTAAAAAAAAAAGTCATTTAATAATGTGGTTTATAATGTAGACTGTCACTTACCAAAAAATACCGAAATAATGACAGGACCACTGCTGAAATGTTTACCAATTATGTTCCTAACAAATAGTTGAAAATAAGCACTCAGTAACATCCCAACAGAGAAAAGGGCTAATTTTAGGCACATACATAGTTTCCTCAGCTGACTGACTGCATTCCTGGACAGCAGTTTCCACTACAGATCGTTCAATCATGTTTGATGACACTGCAGAGACAAGTTCAAGGTCAGATTTCCATTAGTTCTAGCACAAATAGTAACAAGAAGCATTTAATAAATGTGTGGCACTGTGCTCAGTAGTTCACAAGCACTATTCCATTAGACAATGTCCTCTATAACATTGATGTTAGGATGCCAGTATCTTATGCATAGATGGAAAGTATAACTTTGAAAAGTTGAACAGCCCCCCAAGAATATACTCAAAGGGGCAGAAAACAACACAAATCCAGGCCTGATGCCAAAGTGAGCCTCCTTAACCACTCAGGGACATCTTCAGGCGAAATGCTACGTGCCACCTTCAATTAACATGTAATTAACATATACAATAGTTACTGGTAAACATCATTTTCTAAATTTTCAGTTGTGAAGAATCTTTTAAACAGAGGTATTTGTGTAGACTCTGCCTTTAGAAGTGAAAATGAGATATAACATTTCCCCCTATACCATAGAACATGCTGCTTCCTACAGTTAAAGATTCTGTACCAGAACACAAAAGTGAGCCACACCCACTTCAAGCCTTCTGGATACTAGAAAGAGTCAACATTTTTTTTCTGAATGAGAACAGCATTTCTTCTTTGCAGGCCCATCCTTTGGTATTGAAGTATTTAACAAAAAGATCTCTGAAGAAAGAATTAATCTTGCACACTTTTCTCCTCTCCACCCCAAACATTTTGGAGAACCTATCTTAAGAAAGAGTAAGAGGCATGCAGAGAAACAAGTGACCTAAGAGGATCATACAGAAAATATTCTGTGCTCACTTAACGGAGGTAGAAAAAGGTAAAAGGTTTTGTTTGTTATTTTGTTTTTGTTTTTTGAGACAGGGTCTCAATATGCAGTTCAGGCTGGCCTTGAGCTCACTTTGTACCTCAGGCTGGGCTTGAACTTCCAACAATCCTCCTGCCTCAGCCTCCAGAGTGCAGGATTACAGGCATGCACCACCATGCCACCTGGTAAAAGCTTCTCTGGGGGAACATCCTGATGTTATAACTGAACAACTCTCTTGGGAGAAATACTACTGTGCAACACTGGAACACAACACTGAATCCTCAACTTCTCTTTAATAAAATATATAAATCTAACCAAGATGCAGAGCTAGGTTAACAATTTAAGAATTCTCAGAAAATGCTGCTTACAAGGCTGCTTTTCGACTGCATCGATGATCTTTTCCAGGGTATCTTCAAGCTCTAATTCACTGACAGACTGCAGAGCTTCTGTGAGGTACTTAATAGCTTCTCTGGTAAGACAGAAAGAAAAGGTGAAGCAGGTCATTGGTAATTAAAGGCTAAACATTTTATGCCGAGAAGTGGCAAATACTCAACAACCTGGTATCGAAATTAAAATCCAGTGGCACAGCGCCTGCCTGGCAGGCACAAGGCCCTGAGTTTGATTCCTGGTATCGGGGAAAAAAAAGAAAGAAATTAAGATCCATTCCCTCCTTGCATCGAGCAGTGCTCAGCTTTTTTGAACTTTCTGAGCAAAAACATCCCTTTTTCCCTTGCTCAAAGAACCATTCTTAAAGCTCCAAACCACAGCCTCCTCTAAGGAGCCTTCCTAAAGCAGCCCCACCTGCTGCACACTCCCCTTGCTTCTGTAATTATTAAAAATCACACTTGGATACACAGTACCTTAAGTTGGTATTTCACATTCGCCTTGTAAAACTTACTACCTTACACTTAAGGCAAGAATTTGTCTGCCTTGATTTTAGGCACCACATCCTGAACACAAGAAACATGGATATACTTATGAAGTTGATAAGGCATTTGCCCTGGTAGTCATTTAGTCAGTTTTTAATTGGAAAATTAGAAAAAAGGCTGCAAAAAACATTGAATATGGGCCAGCGATATAGCTCAGTGGCACAATGCCTAACTAGCAAGTGCAAGGTTGTGAGTTCAATCCCTGGTACACACACACACACACACACACACACACACACACTCAAAGAGAGAGAGAGAGATTCATCCTTATAAGCTGGAGGTGGTGGTGGTGGTGCATGCCTTGTAATCCCAGCACTCAGGAGGCTGAAGCAAGAGGATCGTTGTGAGTTCAAAACTTGACTGCAAAGTGGGCTCAAGGCCAGCCTGAACTGCATAGTAAGACCCTATCTCAAAAAGACCAAAAAAGAAAAAAAAAAAAATGAACATAACCACAGATGCTACATTTATATTAAAATAACATTCTAATGTCAATAATGCTCAGAATGAGTGCACTTACTTAATTAGTTAAATACCATTCTATATTTGCAGCACACTATTTTACACTTCCACCAATGTTATTCTTCTGGTCCTGACATTAACTATTCTATATATTGGGGCACTTACTGACTGTTGTATGTGTAGGGGTTTTTTTCTATTTCTTGTAGGTAAGTGAGAACTGAATTATTAGATAACTTGAGAACTGGAACTTTGTCATCCTTTAGCAGGGTACTAAGTATGCTTGAAAGTGATCCATAAATATCTGCCAACTCTCTGATATCACACATATTTTGGATGACAGCTCTCGGGACAGGCTAAAGCTTGTCAAGCCACTGAGGACCTGGCCTTCACCATGTCATAGGCTCACCCAATGTCTCTGGCCTTTGTGGTGCTTGCTTATCGGCTTCCAAGTCTACGTCATTTATTGCCAGCCTCCTCTCCATCTAACCAAGTCCTGCCCATCCTTTAGCAGCCCAAACTAACTCTCCAGTGAAGCCTTTCCTTGACTTTACAGAGCAGTTTATTCACCTTGTCACATACTCTCATGGTACTTCTTTCCGCAAATTCTTTTCACAAATGAAGTTCGATAATTGTTAAATTGTAGTTTCACATTCCTGGTACACAGACTTTTAACTAATCCATGCCTCCTGGTATTCATGCCTGTATGCCAGTTCTTCCTCTTGAGTGTGAGCTGCAGCTAGCAACTTACTTTTAAGAATATAGCAAAAGGGAGAGAATACTTTATTGGACTATAATTTTGAAAATAAAATTTAGAGCTCAGGGGTAGAGCACTTGCCTAGCATGTGGGAGGCCATGGTTTGGATCACCAGCACCATAAGTAATTTTAAAATAAAATTGTAAAAGTAACAAGAAGTCACTCTCTTGATTAAGTTCCCGAAAGCTGTGGTTTGGGTTTTGCTCCTGACTCTCTCAATGGTTTTCATGAACCTACTTGTCACGCTACGAGGAGGCCCAAGAGAAGCCTACAGCCTGTGAGACAGAGTCTGAAGTTGAGGACCCAACCAAGTCATACCTGAATTTCCTGACTCGTAGAAGATTCGGGGTAGTCGGTGTGTGCTGCTTAAACCTCTACATTTTAGGATAACTTGTTACATAGCACTAGCTAACTAGTGCACTAACTCTCCTCAGCATAAAGCTCCACAGTGTTTTAGTCTCTTATACCCATTCTCCTGGCACAGTGCTTTGCAGTTGAAAATTCAAGCATATTTCTGAGGTAATTAATTAATAACAGTTTAGTATTAGGTGAAATTCTACATTTAAAAAAAACACAAGTTAATTAATCAGCTGTTCATATTTTTAAAATGTGAGATTCCATCTTACTGCTATAAGAACAGCCATTGTTAAGGACACAAAACACAAATGGTGACCAGGAGATGAGGGGAAGAATCCCTGCTACTGCTGGTAAAAATGTACATGAACACAATCACTTAGCAAATCAGTATGAAGGTTCCTCAAAAAAACTAAAACAAATTCCATTTGACCCAGCTATACCTCTGCTGAGGATCTTCCCAGAAGAGCTAACGTCATCTTCTACAGCAATACATGCATACCCATGTTTGGGGCAGCTCTACTCACAACAGCTAACTTACAGAAGTGAGCTACTGCCCATCAACCGATGAATGGATAAAGAAAATATGGCAAGTTGGACATGGTGGTGCCCACCGGGGATCCCAATCCTGAGGAGGCTGAGGTAGAAGACAGACCAAGTATCTGCCCACATAGTGAGTTCAAGGCCTGCCTGAACTACATTGCAAGATCACATTTAAAAAAAAAAAAAGAAAAGAAAAGAAAATATGCCATATATACAAATGCGTACTACTCAGCCATAAAGCAGGATGTATTTGAGCCACTTGTAAGAAAATGGATGGATCTTTAGACAATGATAAGTAAGTTACAAAAGGTTAAATATTGCATGGCCTCACTAATATGAGACACTCAAAACACAAATAGCAAAACAAAGTTCCAAGTTATGAACAGGAAGGTAGGCTGTGTAGGGGTGAGAGGGGCGGGGCCGAGGGAGGTAGGGGGAGTAAAACAGATGAAGCAGCCGTACGTGTACATACCAAACCCCCAAGCTGAACGCAACCACTATGTGTCGCAAACATGCATTAACAAAAAAATAAAATACTGTATTCTAAAAAAAAAGCTGATTTAATAAGAAAAATCCTGGAGATGTTAAGGGTCCTAAAAACACACCGATGTGCTAGGAAACAGGTCTTTCAGAGGAGCTGTAAAGGAGAGCTCAAAAAAAAAAAAAAATCCAAGTGATCACCTGAAAACAAGCTTAAAATCTACCCGCTTTTTAATTCTCCAGGAAACAAGACTTTAGGAGGCCTAAGTCTCGGCAGGGACTGGATCCCAGGCTCGGCCTTCAAAGGGTCCCAGCTGGGGAGACCGCGTCGAGGTGACACGCAGCGGGGGACAGAGCAGGTCCGCCGCCCGAAGCCTTGCCCCGCCTTTTGCCTCCGGGAGCAGCGGGGAATTCCCGCGGCGGCTGATCGGCCTCGCCGCTTAGGCCTGCGAGAGCGTCCATCCCTCGTGTAAGGTCGTGGACCTGCCCGCACTTGGGCCTTCGCGGCGGCCCAGCCTCGGCGCTCAGTCCGGCCGGCCAGCACGCACGGGCCGACTCACCCTCGCAGCAGCAAGCCGCGCAGCTTGAAGGCCGAGAGAGCACGGCTCCGCACCCGCTCCGGCGCCATAGTTGAGATTTGGCGCCACCGCTCCTGCTCCACCCCGGGGGCGTGGCCATATATGGCCACGCCTCCACGCCCCCGGGGCAGCTCTCTGCTCTCGGAGGCTGCGCAAAGCCTGGAGACCGAGTGCAGGAGTACATCCTCGGTGTGTGGCGTAGAACGCGCTTCCCTTATCCAGGTGCAGCTTAGAGCCGTGCGGCGGAGAGAGCTGTGTGCTCTTGTTCCCTCCTTCACGCAGGCCCGGAGACTTTCCGTGTTGTCACCCGGGTTTTCCCCACGGACACATGAAGCTACCACAGATCCCCATCGATTTTTAGTTAAAGGGCTTCCTTTGCCCTCTCAGGGACTTTAACTTCAACGCGGTCAAGCTTAGGTGAATTTGGGTTAAGAAAGTACAAGGGAGAGAAGAACAAGTCAATCCAGACCCGTCCAGAATATGGAACAATCTACAAGCCAGCTGATTTGCTGTCTTTTCAGGGTTAGCCTCACGGATGGTGAGAGACAGATGGACCAATCCAAAGTGCGCTCTACACTTGAGCGTTTGCCTCCGGGCGTTCCTGATTTCACACTCCCTCCCATAACCAAGAGGACTGACTGTGGCACACAGACTGTTCAGTCATAGAAGACACGGCCGCCTCTGCTCTACAGTCTTGTGTCACTCTGCCTTTGGGGAAGCATCTGTCTTCAAGCAGCTCTATGAAGAGCACCATATGTTAAGAGATTGAAGCCTCCTGCCAAAAGCCAGCAGTTTACCATCCATATACCAGTATGTGTGAGCAATTTCTGTGAAAGCAGATCTTCTAGCCCAGTGAAGTCTGCTTGACCACAACCCCCACTAATATCCTGACTGCAGCCTTGGAAAAGATCAGAGGCTGAACCCTCAACCAAGCTGTCCTCAAATTCCTGAGATAATAAACCTTTATTGTTGTTTTAACCCACTAAATTGTTGGGCTAGTGTGCTACACAGCAATAGATAACTAATACATACCTTTAAAAAGACTTTTTAAAACAACTAACTTGGATTCCAGTTCCAAAAAAAAAAAAAAAAAAACTATGGACGATACTTGGAATACAATTTGGGAATCTTGGCTATGAATTGGGTTCAGATTAAGGAACATATTTTCTTAGATTGGTTATGTAGATGAAAGTTTACTTTTAGAAAATGCATGTTGAAGTGTAACATTGCCTACCATTCTCAAGTAACTCTGCAAAATAAAACATATGGACAGACGTATTCACAAATATATATCTACATAGTGATATAAGTAATAAGTGGAGGATGAATGAGCATTCCTTGAACAGTTTTTTCAGCTTTTCTTTATATTTGGTAGATTTTATAGTAAGAAATTTTAGAGAAAAAAATGATCCCAATTTCTCAGCTTTCTACCACAATGTGACAATGATTCCCTTTCTCCCATTGTTTTCAACTTCTCCTCTGGCTCCTTCACCTGGTTGGCTCATAAAATCCCTATATGTCATTGCACAACTAAGTACAGATGACTTTCAAGTCTTTATGGTCTCTCTCAGGCTTTTCAAGATCAACTGGGTACCACCTTGAATGGACTGTCATCCTGTTCCTCTCATGTTCACTAAGCCAGTAAAGCACTCTATTTACCTGCCAGCCAGGGACCCAGCCAATAAACTAGACAGACAGGCATCTCAGATTCCTCCCTCTTCTTCCTTCTCCATAAACCAATCAGCTAGCAAATCTCTGTGGCTTCTTTTCTTGCTCCATGGCCAGGATACTCACTTAGGTCACCAGTCTCTCCAGGCAGCTTTAACTGCCCTACTAATTGGTCTTTTCCCAATTTAAAATGCTTCAAAATCTTGCCATATTGGTATGAACAAGTCACCTTCCCTCTCCTGGTCCTTTTGCCAAGGGCACCTCTCTCCCTCTTTCTATTTGCCTAAACAACTTTCACTCATTCTTTAGGTCTTACTTCAGACATTCTGTGTCTCAAGAACTTCCTGGCTCCCCAAAATCTGAGGTAAATGTAGGCCCTCTTCTATAACCCCAGGCATCCTGGAGTTTTTCTATCTTTATACCTACTGCATCTGTGGTCATTGTTTGCTGGACAACAGACTCCACTAGACTTTAAGGTCCAGTAGGACCAGTGTTCCATAAAAATACAGTACCTTGCTGGGCATAGAGTGATGCATTCCTGTAGTTCCAGCTCTTCAAGAAGGAGGACTACTTAAGGCCAGGATTTTGGGGCCATCCTGTGCAACATGAGACCCTGCTTTTTGAGTAAAAATGCAGGAGAAGCGTTACTTTTAACTATAAAGATATTTTAGATATGTGTGATTGAAGTATAAGTAAAATACACAGATCTGAAGTTCAGGAGAATGTAGGTCAGTGTATTTTGGTATAATGTATGCACTCATGTAACAATATCAAAATATACATCACATCCACCATTCTGGAACATCCCTCATACTCTTTTTCCGTCAACTCCCACTTCCTATCCCCAAAGGACATTTCTGCTATCAAGTTTTGTTTATCTTAGATTTCATACAAATGCAGTCACACAGCAAACACTTTTCTTGTGTCCTTTCACTAACATCATGTATATTAGGGTCATCCATGTTGTCAAACACATGTATCAGCAGTTTTGTCACTTTTTTATTTCTGAGAAGCATATTATATATGAATGTAAACACTTTGGTGATTCACTCACCTAGAAACAGAGGTTTTGGGTCTTTATATGTTCAGTTGCATGTCATTTTCTGTATGTGTACATATTTTAATTTTCTGGTGTAAATTCTTAGAGGCAAAATATGTAAGTCATGTCGTAAGGGCACAGTTATAGAATAGCAAACTTATAGACATGTTATAGCAAGCGAAAACTCAAACAGTGGCCTCTGCCTATGCTCCTGCTGCTTGTCACATAAGCACCCTGCTAAATTCAGTCTTGACCAAGTCCAGCTGCTTTTTTCTGCTAATGTGCTGGGTCAATTTGTTTATCCAGCTTGTTTGCCTTAATTAAAAGAATATACATTTTTTTTCCAGCTGGCTTCAAGGACTCTGTTTGGGACAAACTGGCCCAGTCAAGGACACCTTTAACTTTGCTTGCTCTGCTCGAACCCCCTTCCCTTGTCCCCAGGATGTTCCTACATTATGGTAAACAATTCCTTCTAAGTAAATCTGTTTAAAATTAGCTTGCCTGACAATATATGACTTAATGCAATTCATGTAACCAATCACGTCATAACCTGCCATCTGCCTTTCCTTCTTGCCTGCAAACTGTATTTAAACTTAACTCAAAGCTGACTCATGGGGTTTGGACTCTGTTGCCTTCTAGATTCCTCAGTGCAAAGAATCTTCCATTTGGTTTGATACTGGTTTTCTACAGCAATGTCATATATGATTTTATTTTATTTTATTTGCTACTGGGGTTTGAACTCATGACCTTGCATTTGCCAGGCAGGCGCTTATGCCACTGAACTAAATCCCCAGCCCCACGTTTTTGTATATTTCTATCTTATAATATACAGATGTATAGGCCTTTAAATCACTATGTAGCACATGCTGCCCTTAAACTCACAGTGTTCCTCATGCCCCAGCCTCCCAAGTGTTGAGATTATGGTGTGTACCACCATGCCCAGCAAGAAAGTGATATCTAAATTGATAACTGAAAAGTGAATTAGCTAAGTGAAGTTAGCCTGGTATATATTATAAGTAAAAGGGAAATTTTTTTACATTTAAAATTAAACTTCTCCCTGGTACCAAAAAAAAAAAAAAAATGGGCCCGGGGGTTTAGCTCAGTGGCACAGCACCTCGCACAGCAAGGTTGTGAGTTCAACCCCCTGTACCAAAAAACAAAGCAAAAATTAAATTTTGACTTCTTTTTCTAGTAAAACTAGACATCCTGAATAATCTTTGCTCTAAAAATCTTAACATTCTAATTAAATATGAACACATATGTTAAAAACTTATTATAGACTAGCAAAAGGAAAAGAGGGAGAAGAGGAGGGAAAAGAGGTGGTAGGGAAGGAGGAAGAGGAAAATGTATTAAAAAATAGCTGGGATTGGGTCAGGGATATATCTCAGTGGCATAACTGCCTGCCTGGAAAGCACAAGGTCCTGAGGTTGATTCCCGGTACAAAAAAAAAAAAAAAAAAAAAAGTCAAGATCAGGGGCGAGGATGTAGCTCAGTCACAGGACATTTGCCTAACATGCACATGGCCCTGGATTCAATCCCCAATACTTCAAAAAGCAACCAATCAATCCAAAACTAAGCAAGGTAGAAACCTGGCTTTCCCCTTGATGCCATAAATTCAAACACTGAAACTGCATTCACTTACTTTATATCACCTATATTACTTTATATCACCTTGACTACACACAATAAAAGACAAAGCATAAAAGTCACTCATTAGAAATCGGATGTGGTGGCACAAGCCTGTACCCCAGCACTCCTGAGGCTGAGGTAGGTGGACTGCCATGAGCCTGAGGCCAGCCTCAGCTGCACAGTGAGTCCAAAGCCAACCTGAACAACGTTTGTGAGACTAAAAAAAAATCTATATCTATATACACACATATATATACACATATATATATCAGAAAACCTGTTGCATAAAACTGAGTCCAAAAGGCTTCACTGAAATGCGATTCCTAATGTGCCATTTTAGCAAAGCCCCACAAATTTAACAGCATACTTGTTGTTAAGGCTATGAGAAACTGTCACTGTCATACGTTGTTGGTGATGATACAACTCCTATAGAGGGAAATTCAGCAACATGTCAAAATTGCATATACATTTATCCTCTGACCCTACAGTCCCCACTTCTAGAACCCCGCTTCAAACAAATTTGTACAACTACAGTCA
Source organism: Dolichotis patagonum (assembly GCA_004027295.1). NCBI lineage: Eukaryota > Metazoa > Chordata > Mammalia > Rodentia > Caviidae > Dolichotis > Dolichotis patagonum. The sequence continues at coordinate 58,992 of PVJX010004471.1, read as the reverse complement.
TATTTGCATATAGTTATTCAACACAGGACTGTGATAAAAAACACCCTCAAATAACCCATATGTCCATCAATAAAGTCTTGAGTGAGTAGATGATGACATTCATTCAATGGAATGCTGTACTGTGAAGCTGTCAAAAGGACCAAGGAAGATTGCTACACGGAAATATGGACCAATACACTGCTAAATGGAAAGTTACAGAATTGTGTATAAATATTTTCTTTTGCGTTCAAAAAGAGGGAAATACTATGTGTGTGTTTATTATATTGTCTCAAAGAAACGACAGAAAGTGAACCAAACCCAAAGGTCGTCTGTGATGCAGAATGAAGAATTCCTGGAAAACCAACCGACCCAGACTCTTTTTTTTTTTTTATTTTTTATTTTAAAGAGAATAAAACAAAAGAGGGCAGAACAGAGCAGATCAGGACAACATAGGCAACACAGTACTTTACATTAAGACAACCGGACATTAACAGTAGCTATCACAATATCTTTTTCTCTGCTATAGTTGAGCATAGTTTCAAATACAATAATATCAAACATAACAAAATAGTATAAAACCATTCAAAGAGTGAAAGAATTAAGGGCTTTCTGAACCGAATAACAGAAAATGATCAATAGGTACTATAATATCTCATTTTCGATAAAAAAATTTTGTGTAAACTATCACACATATTCAAATCCCAATAAGACACAATGTGATAGATAGAACCAATGGTAGAAGAATAGAAGCATGGTAGGACCTCTAAGAAGGATGATATTAAATCAGCAATAGCTGTCATAATGTTTTGCTTTCTTCAAAACAGCTGTTCATACCATCACGCATGATATAGTCAAACAAAACAGAATAAAACCATTCCAACTGATGAATGAAAACATTGAAAGGCTTCAAAGCTATGAGATGGGGACTGATGCTTACTATAAAATCTCATATACTCTTATCAACTCTCATACTAGGGAGACTATATGGTATTTACACATGTCAGTTTGGTTTATTTCACTTATGAGAATGGTCTCAAGTTGTATCCATTTATTTATAAATATCTCAATGTGCTCATTCTTTATAGCTGAGTAGTACTCCATTGTATAAAAATGCCACAACTTTTTTATTCCATTCCTCAGTTGATGGGCACGTAGGTTGTTTCCAGGATCTGGCTATTACAAATTGTGCTGCTATAAACATGGGTGCACATATATCACTGTGGTATGATGTTTTCAGTTCTTCTGGAAACATACCCAGAAGTGGAATAGCTGGGTCAGATGGGACTTCCAAACCCAGCTTTTTGAGGAATCTCCAGACTGACCTCTACAGTGGTTGCACCAGTCTACACTCCCACCAACAGTGCAGAAGAGTTCCTTTCTCCCCACAGCCTCTCCAACACTTGTTGGCCGACCCACTCTTAATGAAGCCTTTAGCTTCAGTTTCCGGTTTAACGAAATAGGCAGTATGGCTACAAAAATTGTTAAGAAAGCCCACTGAGAAAGCAACCACAGACCCAGACTGTGGAAAAACAGGAAAGCTAATCCATTTCACAAATTGGAGGGAAGGGCAGAGATCAAGAGAGACTTTTTTTTTCTTGGTACCAGGGATCGAACTCACGCTTGCCAGAAAGACGCTTAATCCACTGAGCTAAATCCTCAACCCAGAGCCTGCTCTTTAAAGAGGCAAAGTGATCAAATATAGTGCTACTACAAACCGACAGTAAAAGACATTTTAAGAAGAGCAAGGAATTTGACTCTGGATTGACTCCTGAGTCAGGTTGTTCTTGCAAAACACAATCTCAAGTGAAATAAATCAGTGTAGCTCGCTTCCTAGGAAGCCTACACCCCTTTCTTATTACTAAGAACCAAAGAATCCTCGCAGGCCACGCGTGCTTGGCTAGGCTTCCCAAGCAGGCGCGCCATAGCGCAGACGCACTGGTTCCGCCTTCCCACCAATCTCGACCCTCGACGCATTCCGTCGGCGCGTGCGGATCGGAGTCGAGTCTACGCGAGGCCGCTTGGCTAAAAGGGGCTGCGGCGCGCCCGGCGACGGCGCGGATGGCGGACTCGCAGCTGTTCTGCGTGGCGGAGGAGCGCAGCGGTCACTGCGCCGTGGTGGACGGAAACTTCCTCTACGTGTGGGGGGGCTACGTGGTAAGGGGAAGAGGCGGGGCGGGATGGACTAGCGCCGGGAGCCTGTCGGGCAGCTCTGTCCGAAGGGACGTCGAGCGCCGCCCACACAGAGCCCGAGGTGGGCGCTCCCGGGCGCCCCCGAGTGCGGCGTCCCCGTGGTCAACCTTCCGGCCTTTACTTCCTCTGCCGAAACCCCGGTACCCGGGTTCCGGGTACTTCCCCCCAACCCCACCGACCTTAACTCGGGGTTTCTCCCTGACAGTTCCGCGCGGCTAATTAAATCCTGGCGCGGACTTGAAAGGAGCCGAGGACGCCGTGATGTATTGTTGTGTATTTATTCTCTTTTCCCCGCGACGCGACGCAAAGTAAAACTTGAAAATCACTGAAGCAGTTAAATGGTTCTAAGCTATTTTTAGTGACTTTACCAATGAGTGATTAAGGATTTTTCTTCCCTCGATTTTCAAAGTAGATTCATAGTAGCAGCACTTAACTAAAGAGTATTGTGGTTTAAAATTTGGAGTACAATAGATCTTGGAATGTGTGTTTTGTCTCTAGAATCATAGGATTCTAGCAAGAACTATAAATCAGGAAAACAAGTGAGGGATGTGTGCCAACGTAGCAGATTTAAAAAAAAAAAGCCATCTGGAAGCTCTACTGAAAATAGAACCTACATCTTCTTACTGTGCATACGATTATATGTCAGACATGATGAAATCACACTGAAATAAAGTATATACTACGTGTGTCAATAAGGTTCAGATGCAAGTTGGTTTTGTGTGTTCATTCTTAATAGAGTAGCAGAAAAATTAGAACTCATTTTTGAGCATTTACTATATCTGGCATGTGCTTGGAACTCCTGACCCTAATCTTGTATAATCCTTGTTATCATCCTGTAAAGTAACCAGTGTCTTCATTTTATAAATAAAGACAGCCAATGAGAATGAAGATGATTTGTCAGCAGATTGCAACCTAAGTATATGAAATATCCAAAAACTGCTTTTTAACGATAAACTAATATAAATTAAATGATTGCTAATATTTCTAGGATTTTTTTAAAAATAGACTGGATATGATGGTTATGTGCATCTTTTTTTTTTATTATTTTCTGGTTCTGCCGCTTGAAGATGTAAGGTGTCAATTCTTATCTGCTGTGTTGATTCTTCATGTTGTAGAGGTTAAGTGAAAAAACTTCAACTAATGAGCTGTGGGTAGCTGTGGCACTTGCTGGTAATCCCAACTGCTGGGGAGGCTAAGGCAGGAGAGTTATAAATTCGAACCTAGCTAAACAACGTAGTGAGACCCTGACTCAAAATTTCAAAGAAGGCCCTGGGATATAGCTCATTGGTAAAGTGCTTACCTAAAGCGCAGGCCATCTTAGGCTCAATTTTCAGTACTGAAAAATAACTAATCTTGTATCTGTATAGATTTATTTTAGATCTATACATGAAATGTCTCATCAATGTAGAATTCTTTTGGGTCCATTAATGAAATGTCTTGAGTTCTTACATCTTATTTTAATTTTGAAACCTGTGTAATTGGTAAGATTTCAGTTCTGGGCAGAGGCTATAATTCAGCAGCACAGTGCCTGGCAAGCATGAAGTCCTGAGTTTGATTCCTAGTTAAAAAAAAAAATGCCAGTTCTTCAGGTGGCAGTTACTGAATGGAAATATTTCTGCTGTATCATGAGAAAAAGTAGACTCTTCCCAACAGTTGTTTTAGTAGAGTCTCCTGAGTAGAAGCTACCTAAGGAATGCAGAGTCTGGAGATATTCCAGTAGTCAGTAGCAAAGAGATTGACCACGTGATTCCACATTACATATTCCAATCACAATTTTCTTCCTCATTAACACAAAGTGTGTGGTAAAATTGGCAAACATGCATTCTAAAATTCACAGATATCTCTAAATTATTTTAGAGAAAAGTGATACATCTTCCCCTTTACTGGAACTCGTAAAATGTTGGTTTTAAAAGTTGTGAGTTTTTCCTAATTTGGGAGGTAAAGCTGAGTATCTATGTTGAGAGTATGTGGCCTTAAACATTTTTTAAAAAGTGTGTTTCCCTAACACAATTGATATTTCCTCTTAGAAAATAATTGCATAAATATGATTTTATATTTCTTAGGAAGAGGATCAATTTAGAAAATATTTTAAAAGAATGAAGGTAGGAGGCTGATAGTGCCAGTTATTAGCATGTATCACAACACTAGATTCCAGTACAGTATAGATGGCACAGTAGAACAGGAAAGAAGTGCTCTCTTCAGCAGCACATATACTAAAATTGGAAGAAACAGGAAAGAAATTGCATAAACAGCTCAGCATAGAAGACTACTTTATAAAAAAAGTAACATTTAAAAGTAACATTTCAAACCTGAAAAGCAGTCACATGCAATGAGTAGCCCTAGGATCACTGGAGAAAAATGTTATTGTGGCCTTAGGATTGACAAAAGTAGATATAGAAAAATTAAACTACTATATGGGAAGGGATTATATTGTTGTTATAAGATCTTGAGCCAAGGAAAGAAAATCTGAATTGGGGTGAAAACTAAAGAAAGATTGACAGATCAAACTTTTTAAAAAATTAGTTTATTTTTAAGCAGCACAAACTGAGAAGGCAAATGATAAATGGGAAAATACTTGTATATAATAGACAAAGATCTTATAGAAATATAAAACAGTATCCCCATTGAAAATGAGCAATGGATGAGCACAATTTACAAAAAAAGTAGAAATAGAAACTCATCTGGAGACAACAATAAGATTTTTCTTCTCCAGTTTGCAAAGATTAGAAAGAGTTTTAGGAAAAAGCATGGAGAAGTGAATTACTTATACACTTTTAATGGGGAACACATTTGTATAACCTTGTTGAGAAGTGTAGCAATGTGTATCAAAAGCCTTATGCTCTCCTTAACCTAACAGTTCTACTTTACATATTCCTAAGTGATCACAGAGATCATCTATGACATGTGGAAGATGTTATTCTTTTTAAGTTCCAAAATCTGAACCTCTTTTTTCTGCTTTTGGTATTCCCCCACTGAGTGACCGTTGTTGGTGCATTTATTTTTGTTGTCTCACTACCTCTTACCCCTACAGAATGTAGTTCTACAAAGACAGTTTGTTCCCTTCTGTATCCCCAGTGTGTAGAACTGGTTGTAACTCAGTAGGTTCCTAGTAAACACCTGAATGTCAGGTACTTTCAGCTTCACTTAGAGCTAAATTGTGGGCAAAATCCTATTGGTTAGATTAATATGTGCTGGATTTGGATTCAAGAATAAAGTTGTAAAAATCTAGGACCCGCAGAGATTTCTTTACCACAGCAGGATAGTTTCAGAGGCCCAATGTCCCTGACATGAAAGCCATTGAGTGCTGCAAGCTACAGTGTGGTGCTCACCAGTGACTGTAGAACTATTATACAGCATGATTTCAGACCTTGCTCTTTCTATTTATTTATTCACTTAGTTGGTATTAGGGATTGAACCGAGGGTCTCTGCATTGCACTGCATCTCTACCCCTTTTATATTTTTGAGATGGTGTCTCCCTAAGTCACTCAATTGGCCAGATTGGGCTCCTGCCTTAGTCTTCAAAGTGCTAGGATTACAGGTGTGTACCACCTCACACAACTCTTATCTTGAATATTGTTAATTTTTTAAAATACTTTTACCATATGTGTATATCTAAACAATCTATTATTTGGTTTTAGAATGCTAGTATGTTTTATTTCATGATTTTCAGGTTTTGTTTTTAAGATGATGTCTTGCTGTGTTGTCCGGTGTGGTCTCTGATTCCTAGGCTCAAGTGATCCTCCCCCAGAGCCACCCTGGTGCCGGGACTACAGATGTGTGTCACTGGCCCCGGGTAGTTTTGAGATTTATGGATTGCTTCCTCAGTGGTATGTACTTGTGTGACTGTGCCTGTTGTTAATTGGTGTCCAGTTTGGTTCTGAGATGCCATTCATGGTTTATATGTCAGTGGCCCCCTCAAGCCTCAGGCAGTCGTGGATGTGGCCAAATCTAGTGTTTGTGATTGGTTCATTGTCTAGCGCTTGGATTGGTGGTGTGCCCGCCCATGCATAGAGCCACCATACAGTTTAACGGCGGGGAAGAAGGTGTGTCTCTCTCTCTTTTGGCTGTTCATGGCGGCCTGTGGAGCCACACTGCGGTTTGGAGCCAGCTGTGTTTGGACTGAAACCTCCAATCTGTAAGAAATAAACTTTTCTTTCCCAACTTTGGGCGTCAGATATTTTGTCTCAACAACAAAAGTAAAAATAACTAAGGACCCCCTTGTTAAATGCTTTGAAGAATCATCCTTGGCTCCATCTATATTGTTGTATCACCATCTGTATTGTTTTTATCCATCCATGATTGGTGAATATTTGAATGTTCCTGTTTGCTTGCTATTATAAAGAATGCATTTGGTGAGCATTCTTAGAGCATGATTCCTATTACACATATACAGCGGCATGCATGTTGTCTAGGGCATATACTAAGGAATGGAATGCTGATCACTTGTGTAAATTTACTTGGAGATTTCAGACTGTTGCCACATTTTTATCAATTTATACCCCCACTAGCCTCCTTGCTCCACATCTTTGACAGCATTTGGTACCATCTGTCCTTAAGTTTTTTGCCAATTTAGTGAGTATGATGTGATACTCACTAGATGTGTTTTTGTCTCTGGGATTGCTGATAATTCGGAGTGTCATTTCATAACTTTATGGACTATTTGTGTTTTTTCTTCATTAAAAATGCTGGTGTTGTGCCTTTTGCTCATTTTTTCCCATGGGTGGTTCCCTCAACCACCTCACTGTATACATCTCATTTAAGTTTTCCAGTGTATTGGCATCAGTCTAAATTGTCCCTAATATCCTCTGGTTAACCTCAGTAGCAGCTATAGGTATGTCCCCTTTCCCATCCCTAAAACTGCTTATTGATAACTTCTGGATGAATTATTCAAGGAGGGGCAAAAAAGCTACCAATAAGCAACTTTGAAAACCATTTGGGTCACTTGATCTTCTCTATTTTTTTCTGTGTTCCTAGTATCTGCTCCTTTTTATTTCTTCCTGCTTTCTGTGGGTTTGTAAAGTTGCTGTGTCTTCAATTTCTGAAGTTGGATGTTCAACTCATTCTTCATAAAATCCTTTTAAATTTATTATATAGATACTTAAGACTGTAAAGTTTCTTCTAGCCAGGTGTGGTCATGTGCGCTTGTGATCCCAGCCTTTGGGAGGCTGAGGCAGTCAGATCCTGAGAGCTCAAGGCCAACCAGGGGTACACAGTGAGTTCAAGCCCAACCTGAACTGCATAGCAAGACCCTGTTTCAACAAAACAAAACAGTATCTTGTAAGTACTACTTTAGCTGCCTCCCTTAAGTTGTGATAAAGCAGAGATTTATTATTTTGAAACTTTACTCTGAGCTACATCTCCAGCCTAGACTTGGCTCAAATTTGCAGTATTCCTGCCTCAGCCTACCAGAGTGCTGGGATTACAGGTGTGCCCTGGTTTTTTATTTCTAATTTGACTCTTAAAATTGTTTAGAGGAATATTCTAAATTTCTACACATGTTTAAATTAATTTCTAACGTAATTGTGTTGTACTGTGTAATTTATAGGTATCTGATACCAGCCCTTTACAATATTTTTAGGCATCCTTAAAGACTAGCATATAATCAGTTTTCACAAATACATTATTTGTCTTTATAAAAAATATACATTTGAGCAATTGGATGAAATATTTTATATATGTACATTTTATCACCTTTGCTAATTATGTTTTTCAAATGTCCTATACCTTTGTTATTCTATCTCTCAGTCTGTCAATCACTATGACAGGAAATAAAATCAACTCTGCCTTAGGCTTGCTAGTTTTTCCCAGTGGCCCTGTCCATTTTTGCTTAATATGTGCTATTTTTTATGTGTACATGAATTCAGAATTGTTACGTCTCTCTGCTTAACTATTTTATTGATTTGTAACAATCTTCTTTATCTGTAGTAATGCTGTTTGCCTTAAAAGTCTATTTTGCTAATACTAATGCAACAATGTCAATTATTTTATAGTTAATATTTGTGGGCCGGGGATTTAGCTCAGTGGCTTAAGTGCCTGCCTGACAAGCGTAAGGTCGTGAGTCGTGAGTTCGATCCCTGGTACCAAAAAAAAAAAAAGTTAATATTTGCATAGCATTTTTCTACCCTTTGATGGAAACTGTATATCTTTACATTTTATGTACTACATATAGACATATTTATATCTTGTCTAATATTACTTGTATTTTATCTAGAGAGTTTTCCCTATTTTCTTATTTATTTATTTATTTATTTAAGCTTTTTTGAGACAGGCTCTTGCTATGTAGTTTAGTTTGGCCTTCAACTCACTACGTGGCCCAGGCTGGCCTTGAACTTGCAGTGATCCTTTTGCCTCAGCCTTTTGAGTGCTGGGGCTAATTTTGAGTATTTTCATTTAATCTAATTCTGATATACTTTTTCCTCTTTTTAAACTTTTTTTTAATTTTTAAAATTTTATTTCCTCTAACTTTCTCATTTTGAGGATGATTTTGTTTCTCTATTTTTCTCTTTGTTTACCTAGAAAGTATGATTTATTTTTACTTATTTTGTAGCTACTCTGTTTCAACATGAATAATTATAAGGCTCAAAGCTAAACTTTTTCTTTCCTGTCATACAATAAAATTTTAAGTGACTAAGAAAGCTTTAAGTCTGATTACTTCTTTCTCTAGTTAGTACTATCTCCCGTCAGGCAATTAGGTATCTAAAAAACTTTCTCTTTTTTTAATGTTTAAATTTACCCATAAATTTCCAATGTCTTGTCATATCATTCCTTGTTTCATTTAAAATATTTAATTTAGGATCATTTTCCTTTACCTTAATAAAGTAGTACATCCATTAAAATGTCCTTTAATCAAAGGTGTGTTAGTGATCAACTACCTCGTTTTGTCTGAAAATTTCATTTACTTGGGTTCTTATAAAATATTTTTAATTTATTTTTATTTATTTATTTTGTCTTTTTGAGATAAGGTCTTGCTATGCAGTTCAAGCTGGCTTTGAACTCACTTTGTAATTTAGGCTTGCCTCAAACTTGCAACGATCCTCCTGCCTCAGCCTCCTGAGTGCTGGGATTATAGGCGTGCACCACCACGCCTGGCTATAAAATATTTAAAGTGGGTATAGAATTCTGTGTTGACAGTTACTTTCTTTAAGCACATGAACTAATGTTACTCAGCTTCCTGTGTTTGTTAATGAGAATTCTGTTATTAGATGGGCCAGGGATATTGCTCAAGAACAGAGCACTTACTTGCTTGGCCTGTGGGAGGCGCTGGTTTCCATCCCCGGCTTGGGGGAGTGGGGTGGAGTTCTGTCATCTCTGTCTCTGGTGGTCAGCTTTCCATAATTGAAACAGATACCTGAGACAACCACCTTTTGAAGAGAAAAGGGTTTTATTTTGGCTCACAATTTGCAGGTTTCAGTCCATGATTGATTGGCCCTGCTGGCTTGGGCCTGTGGTGAAGAAGCAAATCATAGTGGAACTGAACTGCTCACCTTGTGGTCAGGAAGCCATAAAGAGACTGGGTTCCCACTGACTCCTTTATGGCCTCACCCCGGAGACCTGAAGCCTCCCACCAGGCCTGCCTGCTGCAGTTTCCACTGAGAGCTGAGGACTCAGCCTGTGACATCTGAGCATTTGTTTAGGGGACATCTGAGATTCCAACTTTAGCAACCACCATTCATTTGTCAGTCCCTCTTCTCCAGCTGTGTTTAAGGCTGTTTTCTTTAATGTTTTACTCTTCAGATTTCTTCTAATGCGTCTAAGTATGGATTATTTCCTTATCCTGTTGGAACTCCTTAGGACATCCCAGATCTCGGAAATGATGACTCAACCATTTTACAAAACTCCCAGCTTTCATCTCTTCCGCTGTTACCTCTTCCCCATTCTAATTGGTCCTGATGTAATTCTTACTAGACTTACTTCTTTTCTTTCTCCATGTCTCTTTGCTTCTTTTTAAAATATGTTTCATCTTCCTGAGCTGTGTTTCTGATGAAGCCGGTCACGTAACTCTCTCCAGGATGGCCTTGGAGGAGTGGTCTCAGGAGAGACGGCTGAGAAGCTGGAATGGGCTGGTTTGACCAGAGGCTGAGTGAGAGTTGATGCCATGCAGTCTTCTGCTATAGATTAGTCAGCCGGGTGTGGGCTTTTCTTTTCTTTTCTTTTCCTTTTTGTGAGAGGAAAAGAGAATGAAAGTCAAGGGAAAGTAGAGGAAAGGTGCCAAGGAAAGCATGATGATGTAGAAAAGAAGGGATAATGTAGGAGCAAAGTCCTACTAGGTCCAACCTTCTCGGTTGTGTGCTTCATTTATGTTCTTACATACCCTTGTATAAGATTAATAAAAGCAACTTTAAAATATAAAGTGAATGTGCAGTCAGCTAATAGAGGCTGCCTGCTTACCCATCCACTCCACCAACAAATGCTCCATCTGCCTCCTACATGTGAGGCACTGTGCTGGGCTCTGAGAATTAACTGTAACAAGGTACAGATGTGATCTCTGCACTGGTGAAGCTTGGAGTGCAGCGCTTTTCACAGCAAGTGAATGCGGCACAGAACAAACTTCGACGGAAAAGTACTCAACTGTGTGAAAGCACTGTGAGGGCCCTCTCCCCCTTAGTCTATTCTGGGAGATTAGGGAAATACCAGTTAAACTGATTCCCGGAAAATAAGGAGGCAGATTCATGAAGTGAGAGGCAAATTGAGCTTTGGAGGGATGGAGGTGCCAGCATAGAGCAGAATAGAGTTTCAGCATACATATCTATCTTAAGAGCAGCAGGAAGCCCCTGAAAGGCCATAAGCATAACACAGACAGGCTCCATTTCTGTAATACTTCTTTTGGGAAAGTGTGCACACGAGGCTACTAGAGCCTGGTGCTGTTAAACCTAAGAATCATACCAGCTCTTCTGACAATAAATAACATTTTTACATACCCATCTAATATAGATCCCTCAATCAGAGTGGAAGTTTCCCTAAGATTAATAAATTGGTTGTGTGTGTGTGTGTGTGTGTAAGAGAGGAAAGAGAGGGGGAGAGAGGAAGGGAGTCAAGATACTATTCTTTAAATTTAGCTAAATTTTAAATACACAGCAGTGAAAAACAGCTAAATCTACTAGGGATGTTTTTTATGCGTCATACAGTTTTAGAATTCTTAGCCAGGCATCGTGGCACACCTGTAATCCCAGCACTCGGGAGACTGAGCCAGGAGGGTCGTTGTAAGTTCAAGACCAGCCTGGGCTACAAAGTGAGCTCAAGGCCAGCCCAAACTTTGTAGCAAGACCCTGTCTCAAAAAGACAAAAAAAAAAAAGTATTTTTAAGCTGCTATTTTGCTTTTTAAATTTACTTTTAGTGCCTTAAAAATGCTATTTTAGGACCAGGGATTTAACTCAACATTATAAGCGCCTGCCTGACAAGCATGAGGTTGTGAGTTCGATCCCCGGTACCAAAAAAAA
>PVJX010004471.1:0-47285 GCA_004027295.1 Dolichotis patagonum | reverse complement strand
CCCTTTCCCTTTTCACTAAGTTTTTTAAAAATTTAAATAAAATTATTATACTATTCTTATGTCTCTTTTCTTCATAGATGTCAGAGTATACTCTTACAGTTTTGACTTCTTTAGAGATTTTCAAATTCTGAATTATCACTTTGACTAATCTTTAGCTTCTAGACCTGAATACCTAGTACTATGCCTTGCATATAGTAGGTGCTCAAAAATTGTGTCCCAGGTGGGCATAGTGCTGCATGCCTGTAATTCCAGCACTCAGGAGGCTGAGACAGGAGGATTGCTGTGTTTGAGGCCATCCTGGGCCATATAGTGAGTTCAAGTTCAGCCTGAACAAGACCATCTCAAAAAAAAAGTTCAGGGCTGGGGATTTAGCTCAGCAGCATAAGCACCTGCTTGGCAAGCGTGAAGTTGTGAGTTCAATTCCTGGTACAAAATAATAATAATAATTATTATTATTATTATTATTATTATTATTTATGGAGGCTGGGGATTTAGCTCAGTGGCACAAGCACCTGCCTGGCAAGAGTGAGGTCATGAGTTTGATCCATGGTAACAAACAAAAAAAAATTCAGTGAACAAAGGTACTGATACAGTGCTCAATTATATTTTCAAAAATTTCCTTCCTCAGTTCCTTCACCTAAAATGTATTGCCCTTTTTTGATGTTCCTTTTCTCCTGGCTTTGTTTCGATTTTTTGAGACAGGGTCTGTCTATGTAGTTCAGACTGACTTTGAACTTGATGCGCCTAGAGAGGCTTCAAACAGTTGGCATCCACTGTGCTCATCTCCTTCCTGCCTTATAACCATTAATATTCTGCTATAAATCTTAGTTTGCTGTTTTCCCCTTACTTAGAATCCCTTTTGAACAACTACTCTGGTCCCTTTCATGAGATTCATATACTTGCCATTTTATATCCTAAACTTTCATTGTTTTCCCATTTTCTCTTAGAAAATCTTTCTGTCTCTTTTGATATATCTTATTTTATACTGAAAATAATTTTGGAGCCTTATTTCCTTTGCAGTATTTTAATTTCAGTTTTTATAATCCTGAAGAACTAATTATCACTATATAACTAATAAAGGTAATTTTGTGTTTTCTGTATTTCTAGTCCATTGAAGACAATGAAGTTTATTTACCTAATGATGAAATTTGGACCTATGATATTGACAGTGGGTTGTGGTAAGTAATTTCAAGTCACAGAATGTCCGATCTTAATGTCTTGTAAGTGCTTTCATAGGCTGAGGGAATTTGAGACCATGCTGAGAAAGTGCTGCAGCATTTATGTTGTCCCCCTCTCCTTTTCTTTCTATGTCTTATTTTGTGTCTCTTTTCCTTCCTTCTCCATTCTGTTTTTTCAGTTCTCTAATTTTTTTTTTTTTTTTTTTTTTTTTGTCTTTTTGAGACAGAGTCTCACTGTGCAGTTCAGGCTGGCCTTGGGCTCACTTTGTATCCCAGGCTGGCCTTGAACTTGCAATGATCCTCATGCTTCAGCCTCCCAAGCGCTGGGATTATAGGAGTGTACCACCATGCCCAGCTATCTCTAATTGTTTTGAGAGAGGGTCTCCATGTATCCCAGACTGGCCTTTAACTCATGGCAAGCCTCCTGCCTCAGCCTCCCAAGCTCTCTCTGTTTTTTGTCCTTTACTCATCCTGTCAAGACCAGTGCTTTGAAGACTTTGTTTTATTCCAGTGATTCCTAGTTCTGATGATCATGTATGAACATTTTGTGATTGTTTTCTGTAGCAGGTTGAAGTCCTTCCTCAGGGTCATCTTAAGAGTGTTGGTAGTGTCGGCCACCACTGTACTAGCTGTAGCTGGAGAATGAAGGGGTGTGTGTGGTTCTCGCTGCAGGAGGATGCACTTGATGGAAGGAGAGCTCCCCACCTCCATGTCAGGCAGCTGCGGCGCTTGCGTCCACGGGAAGCTGTACGTGTTCGGAGGCTATGATGACAAAGGATACAGCAACCGAGTAATGCTTGCTTTTCATCATGGAGCGCAGCAAGATGCAATATGAACGTATTGTTTCCACTCCCAGGTTTATGGATAGGTTTCAAAGAAGATAAGTGTAGGAAATGTTTATAATTAGAGGGTTTTACAGACAGATGGGAATGCAGCACTCCTGCTCTTCTTACATGTCTTCGGCCTCAGAAGTAGCTGCATAGTTGGTATCCCGGATGGGAAAAATGCACCTCAGTGCGTCTTCAGTAGCATTTTAGCTTCTCAAACATTCTTGTTTCATTAATTCCATAAGTTTAAATTTCTAACAGGTAGAAATTTTACCTATTAAGAATAAAAAAATGATCATTAATTTTTGAATTACAAATCTGCCTAATGTAAATTTAACTTCCAAATGCGCTGTCTGCTAATAGTATTTTCCTCTTTTAAAAGCTTTATTTTGTTAATTTACGAACAAGAGACGGAACCTATGTTTGGGAAAAAATCACCGACTTTGAGGGACAGCCACCTACCCCTCGTGATAAGCTTTCCTGCTGGGTGTATAAAGACAGGTAATGTGGTCACAACACTGCAACTGCTTTTATTAAGTAAGATGTACTTTTCTCCAAAATAGAAGAAACATGAAAGTGTGAATTCGTCTAAGTTATCATTAATAGTTTTGGGGGGTGTACTTGGGACTGAACCCAGGGCTTTTGCACACAGCAAAGTCCCTAGCCATTTTTTTTTTTTTTTTTTTTGTCCCAGGGATTAAATTTACAACCTCACACTTGCCAGGCAAGCGCTTATGCCTCTGAGCTAAATCCCTGGCTCTGTGCAGCCTTTAAATTTTGAGACAGCATCTCACTAAATCACTGTGTTGTCTACATTAGACCCAAATGTGTAATCATCCTGCCCCAATTTCCCAGAATGCTGGGGTTATAGGACTGTCACAGGGCCCAACTCCAAATTTAATGTCAGTGGTAATAGTTCCAAACCCTAGGTGAGAATTTCTCCATGTCATAAAAGCGAATGTGGTAGAAGCAATTATTTGATTTTTCTCACACATACTATTACTTAATTTTTGACTAGTTAATCAATTCACGTGATTCTACAACTTTTTTTTCTTTTTTGACATAGAATCTTACTATGTAGTTCAGCCTGGCCTTGAATCATTGTGTAGTCCAGACTGGGCTCAAACAGCAGTCCTCTTGCCTCAGCCTCCCAATTGCTGAGATTACAGGTGTGTACAAACACACTTGGCTGGGATTCTACAGTTGAAGTCATATTAAAACTATGCATTGAGGCCAGACGTAGTGGCACATGCCTGTAATCCCAGCACTCAGGAGGCTGAGGCAGGAGGATTACTGTGAGTTTGAGGCCAGCCTGGGCTACAGAGTGGCTTCAAGGCCAGCCTGAACTGCATGGTGAAACCTTGTCTCTAAAAGACAAAAACAAACAAAAAATACAGTGAAAGTCTATCACCTATTTCTTGTTGCATCTACCATCTTTTATGAGCACCAAAAGACTGTTTTTATTGTTTTTTATTGTTATGGTGGTGGTTTCCAAACTTGTCTGCCATTGGAATCATCTGGAGATCTTTTTTCTCTCTGTTTGGCTGAGTTCATTTAAAAATTCCAAAGTCAGTGTGCTAGCCCAGACCAATTAAAATGCCTGGGGATAGGGGTTTTTGAAGATCCTCAAGGGATTCCATTGTGCAGACAAGTTTGGGAGCCTCTGACATTAGTGTTGCTTTTCACAGAGAGAAGCAACTACATTTGTATATATGCATTTCTGTGCTTTCCCTCTCCTCAAACAGTTATCAGTGAACTCGATGCTCGGTTCTGCACCCCTTGCTTATTTTAGTTAGAACGCTTGTTACTGTTTTTTTTAACAACTGTGTGGTATTCCCCCTTGTGGATTCCCGGACTTATCCAGGCAGATTTCCTGAGCAGAGTTTTAAATACCAGTTTCCAGCAGGCAGGCAAGAGTTCTGGGAGGTCATGCTGAGACCGCAGTCCCCATAGGGTATCTGCACAGTCCACACGGGGTATGGCGTGGTGGGGCAGCCAAGTGGGCTGTATCTCCCTGTGCCTGAGGGGAGTGGTCCCCAGGAGGCAGGGCGTCCAGGCAGTATCTGTAGCAGCCACACTGGGGAACTGGAGAGGAGGCAGAACTGGGGTCAGTGCCAAGAGTGTTCACTCTGCTGCTCTTAAGGGAACGTCCTGCTTCTATTCACCATGGATGTTAAGACAACATAGAATGTGAAGAGTTGAGTACAGAAGAGTAATTGTCAGTATGCTGCTTGGTTAGGCTTTGTTTTGTTTCATTTTGTTTTGTGTTTTGTTTTTCCTGTCACATCAGTTTGGAAGAAGCATTGTAGAGTTTGGGGGTAGAGGCAGTATTGATCTGTTTATCTGGGTGTTGCCTACACCTACTAAAAGGAATGTCTCTCTATCCCCAGCCCTCCCATTGATTTCTGTGAGCCCCTACTGTTTCTGCTTTTGTTTTGCCAGGACATACTCTACCTTTCAAAGTATTTTTGCTCTTCAGAGTTTGCCTGTTTTTAAAAGTTGTGATAAAATGTATGAAACAAGCAGGCCATGGTGGTGCACTCCTGTAATCCTAGCACTCAGGAGGCTGAGGCAGGATTGCTGTGAATTTGAGGTGAGCCTGGGCTCCATAGTGAGTTCAAGCCCACCCTGAACTACACAGCAAGACCCTGTCTCAAAAGAGCAAACAAAACCAAAATATGTGAAACATAGTTTTCCATTTTAACCTTATTTATTTATTTATTTATTTTAACCATATTTAAATGTACAATTCAATTATTAATTATTCACAGTGTCATGCAGTCATCACTATTACAGAGTCCGAAAACTTTTTCATTATTCCACACTCAAACTCTGTGGTACCCATTAAGCAGTATCTCCCCGTTTTCCCTTCACCTTACCCCTGGTGGTCTCTAATCTCCTTTCTATGAATTTGCCCCGTAGAGACATTTCACATACATAGAGTCATATAATATTTATTCCTTTGTATCTGGCTTATTTCTCTGGACATAATGCTTTCAAGCTCAGCATGCTGTCACGTTTCAGGCTGTCCTTCTCGTGGCCGAACAGCATTTCATTACACACACATGTGCAGACACACACTATTTTTTTCCATTTATCAACTGATGGATATGGCTATTCTCACCTTTGGCTGATATGAATAATGCTTCAGTGAACACTGGCATACAAGTACTGTTTTAGTCCTTGTTTTCGGTGGTTTTGGTTATATCCCTCAGTAGAATTCTGGGCCATATGGTAATTATGTATGTGAGGTTCTGCTGCTGTTGTTGTTGGGCAGTGGTGGGAATTGAACCCATTCTAGACAAGCTCTCAGCACTGATCCACCTCCTCTGTTATATATGAAATTAATTTAGGGTCTTAGTAAGTTGCTCAGGTTCACCTTAAACTTGTAATCCTCCTGCCTCATCCAGCCAGATAGCTGGGGTTACAGGCACCTGCCACTGTGCCCAACTATAAGTTTTTGAGGAACTAACTAACTTTTCCATGGTAACTGTACCATTTTACCTTACCAATGGCAGTGTGCAAGCGTTTCACTTTCTTCACATCCTCACTGGTACTGGGGATTTTCTAGTTTGTTGTTTGTTTTTGTTTTTAATAATAGCCATTCCTGTAGGCGTGAACTCATGATTTTGATTTATATTTCCCTAATGAGCAGTGATGTAGCCCATCTTTCCATGTGCTTATTGGCCACTTAAAAAATCTTCTTTGGAGAAATCTTTATTGAATTCCTTTGTCTATTTACAAAAGTTATGTTGTCCTTTATTGTTGACTTGCAAGCCTTTTTTTTTTTTGGTACAGGGGATGGAACTCAACCTCATGCTTGCCAGGCAAGCACTTATGCTGCTGAGCTAAATCCTCGGCCACAAACCTTTTTTGCATATACTAGGTATTAATCCTTTATCAGGTACATGTAGTTTTCTTTTCTTGTAGTGTCTTTTTCTGGTCGTAGAATTGGGGCAATGCTGGATTTATAAAATGAAGCAGGAAGTATTGCTTCCTCTTCAGTTGTTTAAAATGGTCTGAAAAGGATTAGTGTTAATCATTCTTTTTAGGTTTGGTTGCCAGGTATGATGGCACATACCTGTAGTCCCAGTACTCGAGAAGACCAAGGCAGGAGGATCATGGAGAGTTCCAGGGCAGCCTGAGCTATAGAGTCAATTCAAGGCCAGTCCAGACTGCGTGGTGAGACCCTGTCTCAAATCCCCAAAAGTATAAATGAATGAATAAATATTTGGTAGAATTCACCAGTGTAACCACCTAGCCCTGGGATTTTATTTTTGAGGAAGATTTTGATTATTGATTGAATCTCCTAACATGTTATGTTTGATTCTTTTACGTCTTTAGGCTTTTCTCTCTGAAACACAATCTCATTATGTAGCCCAGCTGTTCTCCGACTGCTGTTCTTCTCCCTCAGCCTCCTGAATGCTAGGATGTGTATCATCACCTCTACTGTATATGGGTCTTTCTAGGAATTTTTTGGTTTTCTTTTTTTCTTTTTGATGTAAGGTGTCACTATGTAGTTCAGGCTAGCCATGAACTCACTGTATAGCCCAGGCTAGCCTCTAAGTTCTGGCAATCCTCCTGCCTCAGCCTCCTAAGTACTGGGATTACAGGTGTGTGCCACCATGCCAACTTTCCTACGAATTTTTAAAACTCCATCTAGATTATCCAGTTGTTGACATACTGTTTTTCACAGTATTATTTTCTAATTTTTTTCTGTGATGTCAGTAGTAACAGTCACTCTTTTCTTTTTTTCCTTTTTTTGGTGATGCTGAGGATGGAACCTAGGGGTAGGCAAACACTACCCCTGAACTACACTCACAGCCCTGCATTACCTTTTTCCTCGTCTGAGTATTTATCAATTTTGCTGATCTTTTCAAAGAATCAAACTTTTATTTTTGTTGTTTTTCTATTTTCTATTTGCTTATCTCCCTTCCCATCTTTATCACCTCCTTCCCTCTGCTCTCTGTGTGTTTAATTTGCTCTTTTCTTTCTAGCTTCTCCATAGTGAGTGCTGTTATGTTACTGATCTTTTTTAAATGTGGGTGTTTATGGCTATGCATTCTTCTCTGAGGCTTGCCTTTGCTGTGTCCCATTAGTTTTGTCATATGTGTCATTTCATTCATTTCAAGGTAATTTCGAATTTCCCTTGTGATTCCTTCTTTGACTCACTAGGTTCTTCTTTGACTAGCGAGGATCTTTATTTGTTTTTTTATTCCTGGCAAGGTACCCACACAGGTCACTATGCAAATGAAGGTATAAATGTGCTAATTCCTAATTGGTTGATTTTCAGCTTGACTGTGGGCTGTAGTTATTGATCAGGTCCAGGTGCCCAAATGGGGCTTTTGAGAGGCTGTTTATTTTGGCAGTTGAACAGGAACATGACTGAGCAAGGCCCTCAAAGTTCAGTTTGTGGTTCCTCGGGGAGCCCAGCGTGTGTGACCCCCTGAGTCAGCAAATGGTTGCCAGACACTGTTTTCCATGAGGCACCTGGGACCTGTTATGGAGATTCAGCTTTTCTTAAAATTCAGTTATTTCAAAAGGCCTTTTCTGATAATTCCAGTGTCTGGGCCACCTCTGAATCTCTGTTAACTCACTTCTCTTGACACATGAGCCACCTTTTTCTTTCTTTGTGGTTTTTTCATGTATCTTGTAATTTTTCATTATATGCCAGGCATTCTGTGTGAAAGGACAGTAAAGGCTGGAGTTAATTGTATTTGTCTCTGGAAAAGGACATGCCAGTCTCCTTTTTTTCAGGCTTCCAGAAAGGGAGATGGGTCGGGTCAGTCTGTAAGTGATCTGTGCATGGGCTTGATGGTAGCTTTAGTTTGATTCTGTTTCACCATGGGCTTTAAATATTTTGAGACAGGACTCTCACTAGGGCCCCATACGTGAGCCCTGAAGATTTTCAGCTGTGTTTTGAAGCTGAAAGTTTCCAAACTGCTCAGAACCTTGAAAGATCTGCTTTATAGCCATTTGGGAGGACCTCGGGCCACTAGGAAGTTCTGCGTGCTCTGCAGTATCTGTGCTTTCTGTGACTTGGGAGATCTCTTTCAGTCCTGCATCTCTTCCCTTGGTCTTTGGAATTCTCCCTTGGTCTTTGGAATTCCGACTCGCTTGGCATGCCTCTTGGGTGTTTCTCCAGCCTTCCTGTCTGATCCCAAAGTTTAGTATTTTTTTTTTTTTTGGTGGTGCTGGGGGCTGGGGATCAGATCCAGGGTGCCACATGCTAAGCAAGTGCTCTACCACTGAGCTACACACTCAACCCCAACTTCCAGATTTTGTTGACTGATCTTGAGCCCTCCTTAAAGACCATGCAGAAGAGTTAAGAGTGGGTTCAAACTCCTGCTGTTGCCGTGTTTCCTAAGTACTAACTTACTATGCCATGCTGCATGCATCTGTAAAAACTTTGGGTGGTTTCTTTTTACAAAGCCTGTATGTAATGCTTTTGCCTTCCTTCTGCCACCATTACAGCAGGGGTGAAAGCAGCCCTGTGTCTCTTCTCTCCTTAGAGATCCTCCTCACTTTCCCAAATGCTTCATTAGGTATTTGTGCCCTCCCCTCTTTGATTTTTATTTGAAACTGTGATTTTGTAGTTTCCTTGCTTGTTTAGGTTATTTGTGTTTGTTTTCCAGATTAATATATTTTGGTGGTTATGGGTGTAGGAGACACAATGAACTTCAAGACTGTTTTGATGTTCATGATGCATCTTGGGTAAGAAAGTAATCACTTTATGTTTTATTTTAGCACAGCTGTAAAGTTTTAGAAATAACTAATCTTTCTAATTTTAACTGCTTTTGTTTTTTTTGAACGGAGGATTGAACTCAGAACCGCGTGCTTGCCAGGCTGTCTCTGTGCTGCTGAGCTGTATCCCCAGCCCTAATCTTTCTAATTTTAAGACCTCCTAATTTGCTGTAATTGACACTGTGGAAAAAAATGTATTTTCTCTTTTTTAGATTTGGATCCAGCTTGAGGAGGGCCTCTCATTTAATAACTTATACCTGCTTCTGTTAGACAGATCAAGGTGTTGGCACAAATTGGGAGAAATTTATTTTTATTTAAGCACAGTAGCTATCAGAATTATTCATGGTTCAGACTGTTTTCTACAAAAGAATAAGCGAGGTTGTAATGCTATTACCTTTCCTACTTACTAGTTAGAGAATAGGTCATTATTTTTATAAAAGTGAAATCTCTTAAATGATGGCTTTAGGCCTGGGAATTTAGCTCAGTGGCATAAGTGCCTGCCTGGCAGGCATGAGGTCATGAGTTTGATTCCTAGTACCAAGAAAAGAGATGACTTTAAAAACATTGATATCAGTCTAGACAGAGATTTAGGCTCCAGAATGACCAACCAAAGGAACAGATAGATAAATGAATGCACATCACCTGGACAGATACCATGGGCTCATTAGAATGCTCCATCAGGCCTGTGGGAAGAGACAGACAAGCACATCCTGATACGTGAAGACAGAGCCAACATTTTTGCAACTATGGATCCATATGGATAATGGCAGGAAACAAAACTAAACAGTTGTCTACGACGCGGTACCAGAAGATCCCACTCTCCTTACATCTGAGAATGTTCCTGCCGTGGTGATAAATGGATGCTGGGAGAAAACAGAAACATAGACTCTCACCTGGGTGAGATCGTCAAATGCATCAAGGGCAGGTCTCATCAAAGAATGCACACATTTCAGCAAATAGCTCAGTCTTGGTCCCTAAGCCTCACTAGAACTCTGGCCTCTCCACTCTTCCAGTCAGTGACAGAGTCATGTGTCATTGTTTTTACTCTCTCCCTAGTCCCAAAGCTATCAGCAGAGGAAGGGTTTGACAGAATGGGCTTCCTTACCTGCTGACTAGCAGAAACTAGTCGTCTGTAATGCACAGCTCAACTACTGCCCTCCAGCATCATTTCTCAGCCTTGGAACTCTGTGTGTGTGTGTGTGTGTGTGTGTGTGTGTGTGTGTGTGTGTGTGTGTTTGAGACAGGGTCTTGCTATGCAGATGGCCTTGGGCTCACTTGCTAGCCCAGGATGGTCTCAAGCTTGCAACGATCCTCCTACCTCTGCCTCCCAAGTGCTGGGATTACGGGAGTGCACTACCACGCCCAGCCAGCCTTGGCACTCTTATACTTGGGGCTGGGTCATCTTTTCTTATGAGGGACTGTCTTGTAGGCTGTTCCGTGCTCTCTTGGCCTCTCCTCTAGTTGTAATGACCAAAATATCTCCAGATATTTCCAAATGTCATTGAAGGGGAAAATCGTCAACCACCTCCATCTTCTCCACTTTACCTGGCAAAAGAGATTTCTCTTTTACCTCACATTTTTGTAGTGTCTTTATGCTATGTAACCCTTATCATTCCATCCTATCATTAATTCTCTCTCTCCTTCCCTCATGGCAGATCTTACTTTCCCCATAGAGAGGTTATACGTTGAATAGTGTTACATCCCCAGTGCCTCGCAGTGTGTGGTACAAAACAAGGGGTCAAAAAACCCTGTGGAGGTTACCAGTGATTTGTAGATCCCAGGAACTTACACAGATAAATAGGCATGACCTCAGCCTCAGGTTGTAACTCTTGGTTTTCTGCCAAATGGAGTAGAAAGACAAACCGGTTTGTTTTTTTTTTAATTGGAGGGGAAGAAATGTAGATTTTATTCTTTTTGCTAACAAAAATGTTTTTTAAAAAAATTGTACTTGTGCTAGGGATTACTTTCAATAAATTTCTAGGTTAAGAGCTTCTTAAATTGCCGGGGGTTTAGCTCAGCAGCACAAGCACCTGCCTGGAAGCGTGACGTCATGAGTTCAACCCCTGGTACCAAAAAATAAAAAAAGATCTTCTTAAACTGTAAAAATAAATCGCATCCCTAAGATGCATAGTAACTCTTTGCAGTTCTACCTTCTACCAGCATATACTATTGTTCTACTTTTATTTATTTATTTTTGGTAGTAGGGGTTGAACTCATGACCTCACGCTTGCCAGGCAGGCGCTTGTGCCACTGAGCTAAACCCACAGCCCTCCATTGTACATTTTTAATGTGCATGTATATGCATATCACTTTGTATATTGATATTTTTAAAATTCTCTTATGTTTTTGAAGTTTTAAAAAGAAATATCTGTAAAATTTTATCTATTAAAAGTTTTACATTTCAGAGGTATAATTCACCACTATTTCCAATTATTGTTAGAGGGAAATCATCCATTGTTTTTTTTCCCTTGTACAGTTAAGGTATTGAACATGTCATAAAGTTCCAGGAGAACAAGTAGACTTTTTTCATTTAGATGCCAAACCATGTAAGTTGGTTTACTTGACTTGCATGACAAGTCCTATCTAAGACAAATGATGCATTTCTGACATTGACTGTAAAGATGGTCTAGAGGAAAACTAGAGTAACGATGGCAAACTTCTACCATCTACAAAATGCTAACTGCAGTATAACTGCTAAATCCCTTGCCAACAAAGGCTTTTATCTCGTAGAAGACAAAGGAGAAAGTCAGCTTTAGTTTGACCTATCAGCACAAACTGCATGGCAGAGTAGAAGTATGGGACCTTGCTGGAACGGAACCATGCCTTCTGATGTTTATGACAGCAGACATTAGGTTCTGACCATGTATGTAAGAAAACAGTGTTGAATGTAAATAATCATTCCCCATCCTGTGCAATTTTAAGAGACAAACGTGAAATCATGGTTCACCAAAGCAGTGCCGAGGAAGAAGGGGTAACCAGGCGCAGCTCCCACTGGCCGGGTATGCACTCTGCCAGGGGTGGGGTGTGCCTGAGCCCTGTGGCTGTGCTAACAGCGAGCTTGGTTTTTTAAGGATGTCTGTTATTTGCATATAAACATATGGCAAAACTATAACAATCATGTGAAAAGGAAAGCTTTGAGGTATTTTAAAATTCTCTGTTTTAGGAAGAGCAGATATTCTGGGGATGGCATAATGACATCCATGTATTTGACACAAAGACACAGACTTGGTTTCAACCAGAAATTAAGGTAAGTGTTGTAAAAGTTGCCTTTATATTCAAATATTCACTGATACTTAAAAAAAGAATCTAGTTTCTTTCTAAGTTACTTAGATTTTAATATGTGGTTTTGTAATCATGTGCAAAATATTCCTCTTGAGTATTGCTGTCAATAGCATTTTTTAAAAAATCCTGTTTTTCTCCATGTCAGATAAGATTCTCTAGAAACAACCTTTTAAGGAGGTACCATCATCATTCTTTGTGCCAAATTCATACCCTAATTTAATGTGAGGTCTTTTCAAAAATTCTTCTATAAAACCAGGCGTCTTGCTCAGGCCTGTAACCCCAGCAAGCTGAGGCAAAAAGATTACAATCTGAGGTCAGCCTGGCCTATCCATCAGGTTAGGACCAGCCTGGACCCCTAGTAAGACTCTCCCTCACCACCCCCGAAGTCCTTTTTTTAAACAAAGTTCATAATTTTAAACACCTATGGGTGTCTGTTTTTTTGTGGTACTGGGGATTGAATCCAGAGCTTCACACTGAGCTACATCCCCAGCTCATTTTTCTTTTTTATTTTGAGACACTTGCCCAAGCTGGGCTCAAGCTTGCAGTCTTTCCAGAATGCTGGGATCACAGGTTAGTGTGCCTGGCTATCTATGTTTTAATAAAAATATCAGAGCTATATGCAATTATAGTGTGACAAAAATACATTGTCAATGTTCATTCACCTATTAGTGACCAAACACAAATTGAAATTAGTTTAAGCAACTTAGCATGGTGCACACAGTGTAAGAGCCATACAGACAAATGCCTCAGGAACTGGAGCCCATTTCTCAGTACCATCGCCCTACTTTCTGTGTCTCTCCATCTGTTCATCCCTGCTTCTCTTTGTGCGCCTGCTTCATTCCATCCACTGTAAACCATGTGGGCCATTTAGGAAGGAACAGAACCCTAGCTACATGAGTGGTTCTTTGTGTTATGCTCTCCAGTGTTCATATTAGTCCTAGAAGGGGACTCCAACTCTACTTGGACATGTTTCTACTCTCACAGCACCCCTGTTGCCAAGGGGACACCTGGCCAGTCTTGAGTCACATGCCCATCTTGGGGTGTGTGTGTGGGGATATTGTGAGTGGTAAAGCTCACCAGAACTAACAGGAGGGAAGCCAAGCAGGCAAAACTAACATTGTCCAGTAACGTGAATACACGACTGAAGTTCCCTGGACTTCAGGAAGTGCAGCGTCCGCTGATGGAAATGCTGGGAAGTTCTGTGTTTTAGAGTTTGATCCTCTCTAGGGCCTCTATTTCCAGGCAGTGAGTTTCAGGTTTCCAGTGCTCATCAATTCTCTTCATTTCTAATTTTAGTACCAATCAACTGTCAATTATTTATACTTGTCGATTGAATTTTCCTTCTATCAGCATTCAAATTTTAAGAGTCAGTATCATTTATTAAATAAAAGGCTTTTTATCTAAGTAAAGATAATTTCATGTCAGCAGGTAGTGGAGAGAAATATTCCTGAGGCTTAGTCTCCTGAAACCACTCCTAATCTCTTTCAGGCCTCGTAACCCTTCACTTACCCAGGAGCAAGGGCCTGGAACTACCAGGATGGGGTGGTAATACAGGTTTTGGTGTGGCAGAAAGGCCAGGACACAAAACTCTTACATGATTCTCTCTCATTTATTTAAATGTAATCAGTAAGATCTGAATTATTTCTCACCAAGTGGACTTGTAGTAAGCCTCGAAAGTTTAGGGAGTTATGATTTGGGTATGGAACATGAGTTTCCTGTGCCCATATTCAGTAGGCAGTGAGCTGAATACATTGGGTTCTTTCAGAACTTGGATGAGATACATACACAAAGTCACCCCCTGAACATACGGAAATAATGGAGATGATTTTCCCTGCAGTTTTCTCTGTCTGGCTCCCTATTGAACCCAGGGCCTCTCTCTCTATTGCTGAGCACCTTCTCACACATGGTGTCATCCTGAGCTGCTCCCCAAGCCGCTTTTCCCTCAGTTCTTATTCACTTGCTGCCAAAGCGAGCACTATTCCCTCAATTCTTATTCACTCGCCTACTCATTGTATTCTTTCTTTCACCAACTAAAAACTTCTCTAAAGAAAAGATGTACTTTTATTTATCCAAAGTAAAGTATAGAGAAGCATAATTTAATGAGAGGTAAAGCACAGTTTGGCTTAAGCCTGCAATGCAGGGGTTAACACCAGCTAAATTAAATCAGCATGGTGCTGAGCATAGATGTTCCATTTTTTTGGAGGGGTTTTGAGGGGTTCCTCTGAATTTGGGCATATTTAAATCAAACTCATGACCTCGCACTTGCCAGGCAGGCACTTAAGCCACTGAGCTACATCCCCAGCCCCGGCATATTTTAAATTTTTAAAGTCTGAGATCATCTCATTTTACACTGCTCATTTCTCAGATTAATTCTGTGTGTGGTGGTATATTTTTAAATTTGATTTTTAAATCACTTATATTCCAAGCTAAAATTTACATGGAATTTTATCTTGTTAAAACGAGGCATTTAAGAAAAACACCTTAGAAGAGTGCGGTGGCACAGCACACTTGTAATCCCAGGTGCTCAGGGGGTCGAGGTGGGATTGTAGGTTTGAGGCAGCATAGACAACTTGGTAAGAGAAATTTAAAAAGGAGTGGGGATTAGTGCAGTGGTAGAGTGATTGCTGAGCATGCACAGTTCTCTGACTGCACCCCCAGCTGCAAAGGGAGAGAGAAATGCTTTAAAAAGTAAAGCAAGAATAGTTTTTGTTCTTAAAGAGTAGTATTTTTCTGTAATTTTTTTTTAGCATGAACTTTTGCATTAGGTGCTTTAATGGAATTACATGAGCAACTGAGTGCTGAGGTATTTCTCATCCTGTGAGTAGCAATGTGACATCTTACTGATGTTTCAAGCCTGGCACTGTGTTTTGATCTCTGCTTGCAGGGTGGAACTCCACCACAGCCACGCGCCGCGCATTCCTGTGCAGTTATTGGAAATAAGGGTTACGTCTTTGGTGGACGTGTTCTGGTTAGTATTGTTAATGGAAATGGTGTTGTTATATCTGATGCTTGTTACAAAAATGTATCCTGATTTTTGTGAAACAACTGAACATTCAAAAACTCTGGATATAGCACTTGGGAGGCTGAGGCAGGAGGATCACTGCAAGTTTGAGGCTAACTGGGACTACACAGTGAATTCAAGGCCAGCCTAAACTACATAGCAAGACCCTGTGTCAAAAACCAAACCAAAACAAAAAACATAAGCCCTCTAGATATTAAAATACCATTTCATACTAACTTTTATTTATCTTCTAGTTCCAAAACAAAAAATACACAAGCAGATGATTATAAATCATATTTTAGTGAGAGAATCCTTCACTTTAATGCATATCAGAAAATCTTAGTTTATCACCTGAATCCTGATAGTTTAAACCCATTTCTTCCTTTTTCCTTTGACACATTCATTGGGAGCTCTATGTTCATTTTATTAATGCTTACAACTGCTTCCCAGTATTTAAGTTTCTAACATTAAGGGGAAGAGAGATTACCTATTTTTAATCTGAACTTACATTAAACTAACACTCTAGCCTAGAAAAGATATTAACCATGGTCTAATGTGATGCACTTTCATTTTAGCAAACGCGGATGAGTGACTTGCACTATCTAAACTTAGACACCTGGACCTGGTCTGGAAGGTATGTTTGAAATCTAGGTTCATTTCAAGCTACAGGGCTGTGTGTGGTTACAATCCAAATGTAGGTTCCAAAAAAAATCGAATTTTTTTTTATTCAGATTATATGTCAAAGCAAAGAATACACAAATTTAGTTTGTTCTTTGAACTGTATAAAACACTGTTGTAGTCAGGGGTTGTGAGGAGAACAATTAGAATCAGGACACAGAATGTATACTATTATTTTATGATAGTCACCCAGAGTTAACAAAAGAGAGTGCAGTAAATCCATCCACAACACCAAAGACCCAGAATATTCAGCCAAGGGCCTGAATCTCATAGCAGTGTCCTACATGAGTCTACATGAGACTCACGCCAGTCTCTTTTATGGATCTGTGCTGGCAAGGCCCAAAGGTCAGCAGTGGAACTAGAAAGTCTGTGCCAGTGGGGTGAAGGAGCTGTGCTGGTAGGTTGAGGGTTCTACACTGCAGCTGAGAAGTCACGCTCAGAATAAGACCAGGGCTGCCCTGAAAAGCACCACAGCCATCCTCAGCGACACAGAGACCCTGAGCTCCTCTGATGATAAGGACATTGAGTACATGCCAGAAAGCCAGCATAACAAGTTTGTCCTGGAGATTAAATGGCATGCGTCTTCCCCTCCGGAGCCAGGAAGCGATGCTCGATGTAAGGACCAGAGCTCCCTCAAAGTGAACCACAGCCACTCTCACCAACAGGGTCCCAAGCTCCTTTAATGACAATGGTCAAACTCACACTGGGGAAGCTAGTCATGAGGAGCTCCTCCAGGAGAACCAAGGGCTCAAACAGCAATTAGGAGAACCCACAGCTCCTCACTTGTCTTCTCCACGTCTCTATGCTGGCAACTTTCCTCAGGTGGAACATCTATGCTCAGCACCATGCTGATTTAATTTAGCTGGTGTTAAGTTAACCACCAGTTTTTAATCCATAACAAACATGAAGCTACTAAGTTGTAAACTGATTGTATGAAAGCACTAGTTTTGTTGTTTGTTTTTTTAAATTTTTTTTGAAAGCACTAGTTTTATAGTGAGAAGAAATGAAGGAGTGGTTGAGTGAGGTCATCTCACATGAGTAGATAATAAAGTGAGTAAAAGTCAGATTTTATTTATGGTTCATAATATATATTTAGCAATATAATAAACAGATTTAACTACCAACTTGACCATTTGTGCAGTGAAATGAAGTCTGAGCTATGTATTATTCTAAAGTATAAACAACATCAAAAATAAAAAGTATTAACAAAGCATAGCATATTATGTTTAAAATCCTGGCATTGAGCTGGGTTTGTTGACAGAAGCCTATAATCTTCGCTACTTGGGAAGCTGAGGTAGGGGGATCACATGTCTAGAGTCTAATTGGGCAACCTAGTGAAACCTCGTCACTAAAATATAAACTAAAGTAAAGAGCTTCTGGGCATGGTGGCCCATGCCTGTAATCCTAGCACTTGAGAGGCTGAGGGTAGGAGGATCGCTGCAAGTTTTTTGAGGCCAACCTGGGATACATTGTGAGTTCAAGGCCAGCCTGAACTACATGACAACACCCTGTCTCAAAAAAACCCCCCAAAAATCAGAAAATAAATAAGGCTGAGGATGTAGCTCAGTGATAGAATGCCCTTGGATTCAATCCCCAGTATAATACATACATTTGTACAATGCAATACAGTGCCATACAATACAATACAGGCACTGAAAAAACTTTCATACAGATTATGTAAACCCCAGTTTTATAAACAAAAAGACTGATGATAAGACCACTTCAAAATTAAATATTTCTCAGATGAGAATGGTGGTGCAAATCTATAATCCTAGGGAGGCAGAGACAGGATTGCTGTAAGTTCGAGATCATCATGGATTACATAGTGACCCCCTGCTCCAAAAAATTGAAAAAAGAAAGAAATACTTCTTGTGAGACACAGTGAGCAGCCTGTGATCCCAGCTCCTTAGGAGACAAACAGGAGGGTTGCAACTTTGAGGGCAGCTGAGCAAGTTAACAAAACCTTGTCTCTAAATAGAAATTATAAAAATGCCAGGGGGTGTAGCTTCATGCTAGAGAACCCCTGGGTTTGACATCCAGTACCACAAAAATTAAATAATATTTCTTTAGAAAAATGTACCACATAAAAAGAAAAAAAGTGTACCACAAAAAGTTTAATGATAAATTTGGAAGTGCGCATTGAAAAGGTAATATTTGCAATTTTGGGGTACTGGGAATTTAACTCAGGGCTTTCTCAGACTTGCCATCTGTCTTGGTTACTTTTCTCTCACTGTTGGGACAAAATACCAACACCCAACATTAAGGAAGGATATTTTTTATTATTTAGCTCACAGTTTGTAGAGGTTTCAGTCCATAGTCAGCTGGCTTAACAGAAGGGTGGCATGGCACAGGGACAACACTTCAAGGTAGCAGAAGACAGAAAAAACAGCAAGAGCAAAAATTGGGGGGAGAGCAAGCCTCTTCTCCTGCCTTGTAAGCAGGCTACCACCCCATCAGAAGGGGTATAGAAATCACAAAATTTCAATGTCCTCCTTTTACACAGGCTAAGGATGTTTACTAAGTAAGGATCCTGACTTCCTGCTGAGTTGCTTAGTTAAGCTCCTAAACTTCTCAAGTTGACACAGTGCATCAACCATTACATCCACCCTTTGTCCACTAGGCAACCAGACACATTTCAGTCTCCAGATCAAAGGCATGCTTATTCTTATCATTTCACAACTTGAACATTGCAGCACAGGCTCAACAGTACTTAAGAGCCTGTATAAAGTCTGTCCGTATTATATTACATTAGAACCATAAAATTTTGTCCCTGGCCCCCCCAAAGATTCATGCACATCTCTTTATGCTAAAAGCATTTAGTCCATCTGCAAGAGTTGCCAAAGTCCTAACAGTTTTAGCATTGCTGAAATGTCCAAGTCCAAAGTCTGAGATTCGAGGCAAAGTCTTAACTGCAAGCCCCATGCACAAATGAAAACAAAGTTAAACACTTGCAACATGTAATGGAATAAGATAAGCATTTTCATTTCAGAAGTTATAAATGGGGATACAAAGGATTAGGACCAAAGCAAGTCCAAAATCCAGCAGGGCAAATGTTAAGTCTTACAGTTCCACGTCCAGCAACTGAATCAGCCTGTGGCAAACTGTGAGCTGCAAAAGGCTTGAGTGACTCCATCCCTATGGCTTTTCTGGTGGTTGTAGCTCCCATGGCTTCTCTCTTAGGCCTGCTTTCCTCCCTCCATGCAGCTTTCTTTAGCTTTTCCTTGCTTTTCCAAACTTCTGGGGTCTCCACAGCACCTTTGGCTTCACACTCATAGCATCATACACTTCCCTGTCAGGGGCACACTGCCTGGGCTCCCAGACCTTCTGAAATCTGAGTGGAAGCCTTTTTAACCCCATAACTCTTGCATTCTGCATGCACCTAAAACCAGCACCATATGGATGATGCCAAGGTCTGCTGCCAGCTGGAGCAGTAGCCATGCTTTCCTCTCTTGACTGTAGAGTATGAGTACCTGGATTGCAGGGTACTCTGACTCCAGTTGTGAGGAACAGATTTCCTGTGCCACCACCATTCTGGAACCTGGTGTGGCCACTGCTGCCATTCTGGAATATGGTGCTCTGCAACTTTCTTCTCAAAGCAAAGTCTTTGGCTTTCACAGTTTTGAGGCTGCAAAGGGTGGAGTCCTGCTGCTTCTTGGCCCTCAGGCCATTTTTTCTATTCTCCTGTTTCTTCTCAGTAATCCAGTTTCCCCAGCTCTGTCTTTCCATTCCATAGCTTTATTGGAGCTTCCTTTCTGGCCAAACTCACTTTTTAAATCATCTTGCTGGGCTCTTTGCTCTTGATTCTCAACATAGATCTGGCTAAAACCCACCAATAATAGCCATACCACCACCTAAACATGTGATTGCCTTCAAGTTTCTTCTGCCAGATTCATTAGTCCACTACCCTTAATCTTAGTCTCAGGCAAAATCTCTAAACATGAGCATAATACAAACAAACTGTCTGCCAAGCCATAACACATGTCATCTGAAGTCCAACAACAAGTGCAGTCCTTCTTCCCAGCAGAAACCACCCAAACCTGGGCTTTACTGACACGATTTCTATCAGCCTTCTGATCTCCTGACTCTGATCAGAATCTTTGATTTAGAACAGCATAAGGCATTCCAGTGCTACTCTTTCAGATGACATCTCCAAACCTTTCCTAACTCTTCCCACGAGCCATTCCCAAAGGCTCTTGAACCAAAAGGCCAGATACAATCACAGCAACGACCCCACTTCTCTGGTACCAAATTCTGTTTTGATTACTTTTCTCTCATTGGTGGGACAAAATATCCAACACCCAACTTTAAGGAAGGAAAGGTTTATTTAGCTCACAGTTTGTGGAGGTTTCAGGTGATAATCAGTTGGCTCCAAAGCAGGGTGCCGTGGCACAGGGGCAGTACTTCAAGTTGGCAGAAAACAGAAAAAAGTGCAAGAGCAAAAAGTTGGGGGAGAGCGAGCATCTTCTCTGCCTTGAATGGTAAGCAGGCTACCACCCCATCAGGGCAGGTGTAGCAATCACGAAGTCTCCATGCCCTCCTCTTGCACAGGTTGAGAATGTTTACTAAGTAGGGGGCCTGGCTGCTCACTGAGTAGCTTAGTTAAGCTTCTAAACTTCTCAGGTTGATACAACACCATCCTCCTGTCCCAACTTTCCAGAACATTAGGATTATGGACGTATGCCGGTAACACCTGACTGTAATACCTTCAACAGGGAGGGGAGGGCAGAAACTCAGATGATCTCAAAGAAAAAGACAAAGAATTCAATAGAAAAATGGGCAAATAACATGAATAGCAGCACAAAGAAATACTAACAGGTGGCTGGCAGGGTTTTCTCAGTGATAGAGCACTTGCCTAATGTGCGAAGTCCTGACTGAACCCGTCACTATGAAACAGAAAAAAATTTAACATGATGTTCAACCGCATAGATTATCAAAGAAATGGAGATAAAAGTAAGTTTTCAGTTATTTATCAGATAAAAATAATTATAATGATCAGTGTATGCTAGGGAGTAACAATACAACTGGTAGGAGTACAAATTGGAGCTATATTCCCAGAAAGTAGTCTAGCAATATGTTTAAAATATAGAATAAAACATTTACTTTGATTCAGAATTTCTTCAAAGATATGGCAAGTTTACATATGTGTGACATTGTGTGACTAAAAGACAATTTACAAGATATTTCGGTGAAAAAAGTTACAGAATAGAATATATGATCTTATATTTTTAATAAATGTGTTAATATATGCACTAAGGTCTTTAAAAATGTGAGGCATGGTAATTCACACCTATAATCTCAGCAGTCAGAGGATGAGGCAGGAGGTTGGCAAGTCCAAGCCCAGCCTGGCAACTTAGAGACTTGGTGACAGCTTGTCTCAAAAATGAAAGGAGCTGGGGATATAATTCATTGTGAAGGCTCTCGGGTCACTCTCCAACTCTCCAGTAATGCAAAAAGAAAAAAAAAAGTTAGTGTTACTTTTTATTGCTAAGAGACAAGATTATGAGAGAATTCTCCTATTTAAAAAATATTTTTATGACTGTTAAATGCTTAAACTGAAGTGTTTCTTTTAATGAACAAAATCAATGAAACTTTCTATTTTGGAAAAAAGAAATTACATATTTGAAAGAAGGCTTGTTATTCTGAAGCATTCCAGAATGTTGAAGAATGCTGTTTCCTCACCTCCTGAATTAAACTTTTTGCCCTTGACTTAGGTATCGCCCACTGATCAGGTCCACAACCTCCCAAACAAGTGGGTGGTGAAGGCTTAAATAAGAGACAAGTGATGTGATTTTAGGGCTCCTGAAGGCTTAAAACCCCTAGCAGAATTCAAGATTCTTTAGGGGCTGAGACAAAGAGCTCTGGGAAGCCCGTATTTATTTGGTTTTTAAACAAGGGGAGGAGTTAGAGTAGAAAACGGGGGAAACGGATCAGGACCTTGGGAGTTAGTTCAAGGACTTCTCCCAGTAATAAATTAGGTTGATTTAGGAGAACTAGTCTATTTCCAGATTGATCTTCATTGGAGGCTGCAGTCACAGTCTTTATCTAGTTAATTGGGGTAGGAGTCAGGCGTCCTTATCTTGTCCTTTGAGGCATCACAGCATCACAGGCCACTATAGGCCTCAGCCAGGACCAGTGATTCATAGAGGTTCACTGCCCATCTCCAGACAAGGGGCCTAGGCCTGGGTCAGATTCATAAGTAAGCACAGAAAGCCAGTTGGTTAATTTCAAATGCTGCTCAGAGCCACTTCATAATGGTCTTCATCACTTATGTTTATGTTTTTTATTTCTATTTTTAAGAAGATATTTGAGTGAAAACTGTAGAGGTTTATCCTGGAGCTGGAATGACATGTGTGCTTTCATTTTGAATTACAGTAGTTAGCATATTCAGAGGAAGATAATGCCTTGGTAATTTCTGTAAGTAGACTAAAGTAAAAACAATAACTACAAAACTTATAATGTCCTTGGAGAAATGGATTAAAGACACAAAACTAAACATGGAACAATACTAAAAAGTTATAGACAGGAAAATAACTGCATTGAAAAACTGAGGAAGGATGTCGATTAACCAATGAGAAAACACACATTGTGAATGAGCTGGGAACTGACACTTTCCCCGGTGTTCTGTGGGCAAGTGGGATGGATATCATACTAAAAGAAATTGTTTAAATTCACCTGAGAACTTAATGTTTTTTTAAGCTTTCATGTAGTAGGACCAGCAAAATTGACTTTTTTGAGCAGTAAAAAAAGTTTTTCTTTTAAAATCTGAGATGACCAGAAAACCTTTTATTTGACTAATACCTAGGTTTGAACTTTTTTCCCCTTGCTGCAGGATTCGTGTTAATGGAGAAAGCCCAAAACATCGGTCATGGCACACTTTAACACCAGTAGCTGATGATAAGCTTTTCCTATTTGGTGGGCTAAGTGCAGATAATATTCCATTAAGTAAGTTGATTAAAGTTTAGCATGTGGTACAATTATTTCATATTTTAAAAATCATATTTCATATATCTAATGCAGTCTTACCTTTCTTTTCTTTCTACTTTTCCCTTCTTTCCCTGCTATACAATTCCATTCAGAATTAGGAAAACCTCTGCTCTTCCACCCTGGGCTGTCCATGTCCTCCAGTTTTCCTAGCTGGAAAGATAAGAAAGGACGGACAGTGAACCTAGCTGAAATCAAGCCCCTTTCCACTCTCATGTTCTGTGATTCTGTCTCCTGATTTATAATTCTGATCTGTAAAGTACTCAGCAGAATTATGTGACTCCTGTCACTGCTGGTCCCAATAGATCTGGATTTTGTAATGCAGTGTTTTGTTCTGTAATGAAATTTTGGCATCAGAGTAGACAAATGACCAAGAAAAAGCACTTCCTGATTTGACATGTGAGATGTAGTTTATTATCTTAATCCAGAAGTGTTATATGACTAGAGATGTTTCATTGGAGAACCTCATATACCACCGAAACCAGGCTATGTATGCAGAACCTGAAACAACCATTTGCTCTTCAACATAAGTTTATTGAGCATCACTGGTACATTTGGCCATCTGCTGATCAACACACCCCAAAAGCTGTTGGAGAAACAGTAATTTCTGGTAAAGGATGTTAGTTATTCTTGGAGATTATTGTATTTCTCCAATTTATGATTTTTTTAATTTAAAGAGATTTAGACTCACACTAGGAATTGATGTCTAAGGACTAGGGGTTTAGCTCAGCGGTGTAAGTGCCTGCCTGGCGAACACAAGGTGGTGAGTTTGATCCCTGGTACAAAAACATAAAAAATTGATGTCTGTTTTTCACTAGAGATTAATAGCATAACTTTATAATATCTAGTGTTCTTCATTCTTATTTTCTAACTTAGGGCATTGACCTGTGGGGAATTAGATGTCTTAATTCTTAGTATTATACTCAGTTGCCTCCTTCACAGATTCAGTTTAAGATTTGGCCCTATGGAGACCATGAAATTATTTTTAGCTTTGTTGACTGTAATAATGACATTGTGAACC
Source organism: Dolichotis patagonum (assembly GCA_004027295.1). Taxonomy (NCBI): domain Eukaryota; kingdom Metazoa; phylum Chordata; class Mammalia; order Rodentia; family Caviidae; genus Dolichotis; species Dolichotis patagonum. Next base: position 23,573 of record PVJX010004471.1, on the reverse strand, counting down.
AGGTGTGGTGGCACATGCCTATAATCCCAGCACTCAGGAGGCTGAGGCAGGAGAATCGTTGGAAATTTGAGACCAACCTGGGCTACAAAGTGAGCTCAAGCCCAGCCTGAACTTTGTAGTGAGACATTGTCTCAAAAAGACCAAAAAAAAAAAAAAAAGTTATCCTCATTATGTAAAAGGTATCCATTTTTTAAGCAATGAGTACTGAAGTATGTGTGGGGAAAATGATAGGCAATCTAGGATTTGATTTAATAATCCAACAAGAAAAATAACATGAAGAGATAGAGTGTATTTGACAGTCTTTTTATTTTTATTTTTGGGGATCAAACCTAGAGCCTTTCATGTGCTAAGTATATTCTCTAACACTGAGCTATACTCCAGCCCCAAATCTTGCTACTTACTGAACCTGGGATATGTGGCCACCCTACTTTTCCACGTATGTATTATGAAAAAATTTATGCAAGAAATATGCATATACACATAATAAATGTAACAATAAATTTGGAAAACATAAACATTATACCTCAAAGACCTAGTCTTAATTTCTGAATTCCCATAATATTGCAGGTGATGGTTGGATTCATAATGTCATAACAAATTGTTGGAAACAACTCATACATTTACCTAACACAAGACCCAGGTAAGTCTAATAGTTAAGAATTTTTAAAGTATTAAGATATAGCACCGAATTTATAGTGTTTGCCGTTGAAATCATAAGCTATCAGGAAGGATGTCTTTCAAGTGAGCTTTATGTCACTTAAATAATTATAAAAGTTAAGTAAATTTTATGTAATCATTGATCTAGTTTTTACCCATATTTGCATATTTTATAATTTGTTATTTTAGGTAAATTCATAATCTTGCCTGATGAAAAGGATCATTTAAAACATCTAATAATGTTAAGCTTTAAAAATTGTAATATTTTAATAAGTAGACAAGAATAGGGTAGGTTTTAATAGTTATTTCTTTTTAGAAGACGTTTTAAGCAATTTAATGAGAAAATTTTCTTCCATGTTGACCTAGTAGATGGCAGAGTATTTTCATTTGTTAATAGCCCGAGGCTGGCTGTGGTGGCACATACCTGTAATCCCAGCACTCGGTAGATAGGCAGGAGGATCACTGCAAGTTTGAGGCCCACCTGGGCTACACAGTGAGTCAAGGCCAACCTGAACTGCACAGTGAAAGCCTGTCTCAAAAAATAATAATAATAATACAGGCTGGGAATATAGTTCAGTGGCACAGTGCCTGCCTGCTAAGTGCAAGGTCCCGAGTTCAATTTCTGGTACCCCCTCCAAAAAAGTCTGATACATTCATTTATGTGAATTTTTTGAAAAAAACCATAAGCTAGTTATTTGTGGTACATTATAGAGCAAAAATTATAGAAACAATATACTATCATTAGATAAGAAATAAAAACCATAAGTATGGTAGTTCTTATTTTTTCAAGTTTGATTGAATAGTATAACAAAAGTATCTTCATGCGAAATTCAGATTAGATACAATAATCATAGTAACAGATTTTATTCTTTTTCATGCCATATATTTCAGATATTTTTACTACAGATCAAATACTAGTGTAAAGTCAATTTACTGATCTATATTTTTGTTATTTTATAAGTAATGCATAATTTACTAGAAAAAAGCTCTAAAAATATATATATACTTGGGTATGTCTAGATCTATTAATATGCACTATACATTGAAAGTCTTGTAATTACATATGTGATTCTTACATTTTTATGTATAAAGATTCATCAGAATATATCCTGACTCTCTTGAAATATATTTGCTTAATTTAAGAGTTTAATCTTGAGATGGGGGAGGTTAGAGTTCTGGTTCTTGCACAGCTGCTACTTAGCTTTTTGGCTTTAAAGTCACTTGAAGAAACTGAACATCAGTTTCCTCGGCTGTGAAATGAGGGATTTGGACTGGACTGTGTCTTTCTTCCAGTTTTTTTTCTTTGATGAATGTGTTATAAACCAAAATGGTAGTGAAAATATTTAATTTTAAATGGCTCCTATTTTTATGTTTCAATCCTTAACGAATGATTAGGGTGACACCAGTATTACCAATAACATGCTAGTTAGAACTGGAACTGTGTAAAGAGATTTCTTGCACGTCAGCTGATGTGTCATGTAAATAATATGCTTTATTAGAATGTTTAGGTGTTAAGTTTAGAGCAGCTTGGAGAGGACATACACTATCAGTCTGTAGAAAAGACAGCAGGTTGCGAGCTAGATGTCACCAAAATCAAGGCAGGAAAGGCTGTCCAGTGCTCTTCGATGATGAAATCCAGACCAGTTTCCTTAAGGCAGATAAAACAGAGACAGATCTCTCTTCAGGCATCAGGTGAGGAGGAGAACAGGCGGGGTAAAGTGGAGTGGAAGGAGAATGTATATGTTTGTGTATTTCAGGCGGGGTAAAGTCCAGTGGAAGGAGAATGTATATGTTTGTGTATTTCAGGCGGGGTAAAGTCCAGTGGAAGGAGAATGTATATGTTTGTGTATTTACTCATTTTTTAAATGAAAGTGACAATTAACATTCAGATGTATTTTGTGCAAAAATTTCCAAGTTACAATTTGAAATGTAAGCTGCCCAGTGCTCCTCTTAGAAATCTAAGGTGAGGGGCTGGGGGTTTAGCTCAGTGGCACAAGCGCCTGTCTGGCAGCTGCAAGGTCATGAGTTCGATCCCAGGTACCAAAAAGAAGAAATCTAAGGTGAGGTGTCTCACCTTCAGCACTGTTGACATTTTGAACCAAATAACTTTTTAGGGGTCTCCTAGCCATACCTTGACTTTTATCCACTAGATGTGAGTAGTACTGTTTTTCCGCTTCTCACATGTGACATCGGAAAAGGTTCAGTGAATTGCCAGATGCCTTTTTGGAGGACCAATCGCTCCTGACTGAGAAGCACTGTTCTGTGGTGCAGCTCTCTCTTCTCCAGGCTTCACCTTGCTTAAATTATGTTGGTCACAAGCTGTCTATAAAGCCATTATCGGGTGCTTTGGTAGCAGCCGTGGGCAAGGCCTTCCTACGTGTTTGTGAAAGGTGTCCAGTAAAGTGCTAGCATTTGGAGACCTGATGCTGTGGGATGTGATGAGTATCGCCAGGGTTATACATGCCTTCTCTCCCAAAAATTACTCTGTCCCTTCCTATATATGGGACGTTCATTCCGGTCAGTCTCCCTGGTGGCTTCCTGCTGGAATTGCGTATCAGCACCGATTTTTGTTCTAACACACGATTTGGGGAACTGGGCAGAGCATTTCACAGACAACATATGTAGTGACTTAGCTGTGTCCTGGGTCACAAGTGCCTCTGTCATTCAGTATGTACATAACAAAAGCATTTAACAAATTATGTATACTTAAATACTTGAAATACTGTTCGTATTTATGAAATTTAAGTACAAAGGATTAATGTACTAAAATTTTGTGGTAGTATAGTACATGATAATATTTCATTGTTTTAGGTATCTGTTGCTTCAGAAGTTTTTCTATTAAGAAAAGTAATTGCAAGCCAGGTGTGGTGGCACTCACCCGTAACCCCAGCACCAGGGAGGCTTGGGCAGGGGAGTGCAAGTTCAGATGAACCTGGGCAATTTAGCAACTTATTGATACCCCATCTCAAAATAAAAATTTTTTTAAAAAGGAGGCTAGGGATAAAGCTCAGTCAGAGATCTTGAGTTCAATCCCCAATACCAGAAACAAAAGTGGTTACAATAAAAAAATCAGTAACTTTGAGTAAAATCAATAACTTTGTAAAAATCCTTAATTTGTCCTGTAACATTGGGACATTTACACTTTTTTCAGAGAATTAGAGCCTCTGGAAATATTGAAATATTGGAAATATTGAACTTGATAAACTATAAAACTATAAAACTTTATAAAATTATTTTTGATAAAAAACCTGAAGCCAGGCGTGGTGGCTTAGTCCTGTAATCCCAGCACTAGGGAGGCTGAGGCAGGAAGATTGTTGCAAGCTCAAGACCAGCCTGGGCTGGAAAGTGAGCTCAAGGCCAGCCTGAACCGCATCGTGAGACCCTGCCTCAAAAAGACAAAACAAAAATAAATAAATAATGAAAGTCTGAAAGAGAATGGATATGAGCTATCAGACCATTCCAAAGAAATTAGTAGATCTGCTCTTTTGTAATTTGTATATTTAATCATTGAATAAACTGTACTTGTATTTTATGTTCAATTTTGCAAATCAGAAGTCTTTGAGCACCTGCTGGGTACAGAATACCATATTGGGCGTATTTAAATAAAATCGCAATACCCAGGTGCACCGCTGTGCCGGGATGCAGTTGTAAGCACTCTGGGGTGGGGGCCGCGGGCGTGCTTAGCCTTCTCTGATTCTGCGGTGTGAATCCTCCCCAGCTGATGTCACCGAACCTGGGCGGGCAGAGAAAGGCACAGCCGGCTTCACCTCACCAGGGAGCTGGGCCCAGCACACACTGCGGCCAGCGCTGACCTCACGGACTTCATAGGTTCTTTTTAGAGAGCCAGGACTCACACAGGGTAGATTAAGGTAATAGAGCAGTTAATCAAATGTAAATCAGGAGAGTATAAAATGAGCTTCACATGGTCTGCAACGACGCCAGTTTGGCTGGGGTGTTAGGAGTACTTGGCGTTGTGATTGTATTTGTGATTGTATGTGTAGGCTTAGGAAGAATGACCTAAGTGTAAGAAAAAGTGAACAATCCCTATAGGTAAATGCAAGCCTTTTTTTCCAGTTAAGCAAGGAAGGAGAGTTGTCTGAAATTGAGGGCTTATTTAGGAAGGGGCAGGATTAAAATTTGTGAGTAAAATAAGTAGCAGTTGATCGTAAATATTAGGCTAGAGAAACCAGCAGTTGATTCTAGTCAGAAAGTTTCCAGTCAATTGCTGTTTCTTGCTAGTGTGTGCTATTTATACTGTACATTCTTCTCTTGCTCAGAAAAAAAGAAAGTTTCCATTGTAAGTACAGTTTACTACAATTTATTATGTATTTCAATATAAATAAAAGATCCAAAGATTCCTAACACAGAAATGATCAATATTTGAGAAGATGGAATACTACTTCCCTGATATTCTCGTTACACATCGTACACATGTCTTAAATTATCACAGGCATCCCATGAGTATGTGCAAACATTGTATGTCAGTTAAAACTTTTCAGATATCTAAAGAGCAAAGCATTTGCAAGTATTATCTATTAGCTATATGTAGGCAGGAAGATTAAAAACAAAGCACTAGGAACATACTGTGGTATTCTGTGCCCAGAGTGTGAGTGGGCTGACAGTGGACATTGGACATGGCGAGTGGCCGCCGGGTAGGGCACAGAGGTAGGGTCCGGCTTAGAGAGGCCTGGAAAGGTGCCTGTGCAGCGAGGAGGAAGTCAGTTCCTTTGTCGTCTATCGAATTTCCGAGATAGTAACTGTGAGATGAAGGGATTAGAGAAAGGTCAGGTGACATAATAGTTATTAGGAATCAGCTCCTTAACTAAATGAAACGATTTTAGAGCTGGGCATGATGGCACACACCTGTAATCCCAGCCCTTGGGAGGCTGAGAACAAAAGGATCACTGTGAGTTTGAGGCCAGCCTCGCTACATAGTGAGCTCAAGGCCAGTCCGTATTACATAGGGAAACTCTGTCTCAAAAAAAAAAGAGAATCGAAATATATCATATACAGGTACAAATTCCCTATGATAAATAGGATCTTTATATCTAAATTGTACCAATAAATTTATGGTTTTTAATTTTTTTGTACCAATAAATTTAATTTAAAATTAATTATTTAATGAACTTTAGGGGACTCTTTAAAATGTAACCCCTTTGCTTCTTGTGGTACGCACATCTGTAATCTCAGTAATCTCAGCACTTGGGAGGCTGAGGCAGGAGGCTCAAAAATGAGCTCTAGGCCAGCCTGGACTACATTGTGTGTTCAAGGCAACCTGAACTACATAGCAAGACCCCTGTCAAATAAATGGATAGATGGATAGATAGATAGATAGGTAGACAGACAGATAATAGATAGTAAGCCCTTTGAGGATGTCAGCAGTTCAAGTTCAATCAAAAATTGTAGAATATACATTTTACAGTTGACTTATATATAATACCAGTTTCTTCCTTGATAGTATTTCACTGTTTATAATTTTCAATTGTAGATTATGGCACACAGCCTGTTTGGGAAAAGAAAATGAAATAATGGTATTTGGTGGGAGCAAAGATGACTTACTTTCCTTGGATACAGTAAGAAAATCTTTTACCTAAATATTTTCTCTGTGTAATTATGTTATTTATACTAAACAGCTCTCAACAACAATGTTGCTATCTACCTTTGCAAAATATGGAAGGAAATGAAATGTTACCTTGTGGAATATTTAATCTTCATATGATGGCTTTTGTGAAGCGTTTCAGAATTTTTAAATTCAAAAATAAAAATAGAGCTGGGTGTGGTGGCATACAGTAGTCAGGGAGGCTGAGGCAGGAAATTCCTTTTTTTTTTTTTCCAGTTTTCTATTTTTATTAGTACATGTGTGCAGTACATAATGATTAAGAGTTCATTCCTTGTGGAGAGTGGGTACATGTGCACAACACATCTTGATTGTTTTTACATCTCCTTCCTCTGCCTTTCCTCCCCCTGAGAATTCCAAGTTTGAGCGCAGACTGGGCAACGTAGCAACTCACTGGGACCTTGTCTTAAAAAAGGAAAAAGTGGTGGGGATGTAGCTCAAGTGTGAAGGGCCTGGGTTCAATCCCTAGTCCTGCAAGCAAGCCGGCAAGCAAGCGGAGGGAGGGCGAGACGAAGGGAGAGAACAGAAAACAACAGAAAGAAGAGCTCACTAGTTAGATTATTCAAATGAACCTTTAGGGCCGGAGATTTAGCTCAGTGGCTTAAGTGCCTGCTTGCCAAGCATGAGGTCGTGATTTCGATCCCCGGTACCAAAAAAAAAAACCTTTAAAGGGTGACACTTTCTTTGAACTTTATCAAACTATGGGTGTTTACAATTTTACTGAATTAAAATGTTTGTGTATCCCTATTTGACACATTTTATATCTATATATATGATAATTGCCCATAAAATTTGCTAATTTAAGCCTGGTACGGTAGTGCACACCTGTAATCTCAGCACTCAGGGAAGCCAGGGAATATCGCTATGAGTTGAAAGACCACACTGTGAGTTTAAGGCCAGTCTGGGCCACATAACAAGACCCTGAGTCAAAGAAAAAAATTTGTTAACTAATTTTAAGAACTAAGTGTGACACTCTCAGTATTGTCTTAGTTACTTTTCTTGTTGCTGAGACAAAATACTTGACACCCAGGGTTAAAGCAGGAAAGGTTTATTCTAGCTCACAGTTTGTAGAGGTGTCAGTTCATAGTTGGCTGGCTCCAGGCAGGATAGCATGGCAGAGGAGAAACAGTTCATGGCAGGCAGAAAGCAGGAAGGCAGCAAAGCAGCAAGTGGCCACAGCAGCCCTCTTTCTGTCCCTTATATTCTGTCCAGGCCACACACCCTTAGGGCAGGCAGCACTCACACCCAGGGAGGGCCTCCCGTTATCCACGTCCAGAGCCATGTCCAGAATCCAAACCAATCAGTGGACTACTGCAGTAATCACATACCCTGGATCCCTGAATCCCACACTCTAGACCGAGCCTCCTCTGAAAACCCTGCTGAAGGCCACATGAGGCTTTGGGGGGACATCTAGGCAGAACCCTAACAAATACCGTTGGAGCCGCCTTTTATTATGTGTGAGTCTCACCTATAACGTCTTCCTTCAGGAGAAAGCTATTTTGTTAAGACACTTTAAAGTATATTTTCTTTTTATTTTATGCATTTGTGCATACTGATTAGGTAACAATTTGTTTGGTATGTACATACCCAGAATTGTAGCTGGCAGGCATGAAGGGGAGTATATACTTGTATGTGTGTTTTCCATGTGTCTATATTACTAGCTAGAGAGAAATGTACTTTTTGATGCTATACATAATTTCTTTTACATTTGTAAAATAAAAAGGTATATATTTAATGCACTGCCATTTTATCAAAATCCCTGATAAGGTGTTTTTTTGTGTTGATTAGGGTCACTGTAATGATTTACTGATCTTTCAAACACAGCCTTACTCACTACTCAGGTAAGCAATCTAGTATTTTTACATGGATATAAGGATATGATAATTTATTTCTTTGTCCTTCTTAGGAGGAGTTATAATCTTTTTCAGGTAGTTTATCATTTGAAGTCAAGAAAATGTTTACATTTTTCTAAGAGTATACTCAGACCCAAATACCAATGTGACTTTTTAAAATTAAAATACATGATATAATCACAGTTTTTTCCATTTGTAAAATTGCTTTTAATACATATGGTAATATTAAGCATACTATAGTTCCTTAATTCTGTTTAAGATTTTGATATTTAACTCTTAGAAATCAAAATGTACCTAATAATGTAACGTTATTTATGTTTTCTGTAAATACACACATATGCACATCGAGTATAAAGTAATGTTTTTAATTCCAAACCTGTGATTAGCTCAGTGGTGACTACCAGGGCTGTAGCTACTCCTGTGAATGCCGAGCTGAGCTGAGCTGAGCTGGAGTGGGCAGTTGCTGGCAGCAGCCCTGCTGCTGAGATTCCGCTGGCGGAGTCGGGAGGAAGGGAGGAGAAAGGTAGAACTGGTGCAGGGCTTTCGTGTGTGGAATAACAGGTAAAGGCATCCGGGACAGAGGCCGTGTGGGAGGGAGAATGTGCTGTATTCCAGGCGTCCACTACAGCTTCTAATTGTTCTACCACCCCGGCCTTTGCAAACCTTTGGATGAGCGCAAGTTGAGCCTTCCTGAAGCTTCCTCGGCTACGGCTTCAAACGTTCGTCCAGACTTGTCTTGAGTTAGAGCCACATGGGAAGCTTCAAAAAACACTGACACCCGTGTTCTGCCCCTGGGTCACACGGCCTGAACTTTGAAGACCATGGTTTCTAACACTGCTCAGTCTTTCCTGTGAGCACGGCTCCCCGAGTAGGTTCGCGGCCTTCCTATGCAGGGCTAAAGGGTCATCTGGGTGCCCAGGAGAGGCCGTACCTGCTGGGGAGGGGCGGTGTGGCCAAGGCAGGAGGGTCCTTATTCGTATGCTGCTGGACGGAAGCAGTGAGGAGGAAGCTGCTTCAGGTACAGGACAGGAAGGAACAGTGGTAGTCACGAGCAGTAGATTGTCGCCACCAGTCCAATTAGCCCTGGACTGGGAGGAGAATACTTCTAAAGCCGGGGAGAAAGAAGGAAGTTAGGATATAAAAGGAAAAATCTGCAGGTTGGGACCAGCACCTTAAGAAGGTTTTAGTTGATATGGTGAGGCCATCCGATACGAGGCTGCCACCTGTGAGGGTGATCTGGGCCACAGACGGTGAGGCACTGTGTCTGGGCTGGGGTTTGGCCGCTGCGTAACAAAGCTGCCGGCAGAGAACGACGTGCAGCGGCCCGGGCTGGGTGGGCGAGTGAGGCTCGGCTGGGGCTTGCAGGTGTTTGGGGTGGCAGGGGGACGGGGGACGGGGTACGAGAAGGAGGAGAAGAAGAGATTTCTGTGTGGAGCGTGGCACCATCACGTGTGATGTGACTTAATGGCCTCCTTTCCCGTCCTTACACCTCGATGCCTCCCTCTTGTCTAACTGCTCTGGAGGCTTCCAGCACTGTGCTGAGCTGGACAGGAGAGATCGTGTTCACATGGGAAGGGCAGGGGAGAGGGGAAGGGAAAAGAAACGGCGAGAAACAAGGAAAAATGGAAACAAAGCTTTTGTAAAAGAGGAGGGGAAGGGCCGCGGGGGAGGAGGGGCGGGGAAGAGGACTGAGGCGGTGTGGGTACAGGTGCAGGCTCCCTGTGATGAGTGAGTGAGCCTGGCCTAGATCTGAAATGAGCCAGAAGACTTAACTAACTTAAATTAAAAAGAGGACTTCTCATCCAGGAGCGGGATGCGGGCGCGAGCAGTTCAGGGAGGAGCACTCTGAGCACGGTGACACAGCCACCGCCACGGCCCAGGGCCGAGGGCAGCGAGGTGGCCCGGGGACTCCTGGCACGAACCCAGGTGGGCGGAGCAGCAGCAGGAGACCGAGATGAGGGAGGTGCTGCCCAAAGGTGACACGCAGGACACTGGAGACTGCCGTGAGGGCAGGGACAGAACTAGGGAGACGCAGTGTGTGGGCCGTCCACGCACTGCTCTGGAGGGAGGCGAGGCTTGAGTGGCCAGCGGGGAAGGCAGGGACACCTGCGCAGCGCAGGGCCGAGCCGGCCCGTGCTTCTGGGGACCACGCCTCCGGGGTGCGGCCAGCGAGCTGCTGAGCCTCGAGCGATGCTCGCTTGGCACCTGGCCACGGCCCTTCCAGCCCGCGGTCAGCAGCGTTTGGTGCCCACTGCACCGATGAACAGGAAATAACTTGCCTTCTTGCCCAAGATCCAGCGGACGACGAGCGGGTGTGCCCCTCGTCGCATATGCGCTTTCTCAAAGGAATAGTTACGCTCTTTGTTCGGATTTCAAAAAATGAGAGCTATATGGACTAAGAAATTCATGTAGCATGGAAAGTGTATGGTAAAAAAAAAAAAAAATGACACTTCTTACGTGGGAAAACACGATCTGATGGGCAGGTGGCACGGCGCACGGGAGGGCCCGGAGGAGGCCAGGTCAGGAGGGGAGGCCTGTCACCAAGTGCTGGCTGCCAGGGCCTGGAAGAGCAAGTCCCGGAAGGGGTCTCCCTCCTCCCTGCACATCAAGGCGTCTTAGATGACCTTTCCCTGGCCGCATCCCTCAGGGCGAACTTCAGAGACCAGGCCCGGCCCGAGCCGCCGCGGACAGGTGTGAGGCGTCTGTGGCGTTGGTGACCCCAGCGGGGTCCCAGGGTCTGGTGTTGAAGAGCCCTGGGAGGCAGCTGCTGCCGTCTGAGGGGCGTCCTCCTGGCCGAGCTCTCCACTGTCCCGGGGAGAGAGGCCACCGGGGGACCAGATCGCCCAGCCCGCAGGGAGCTCCCACGGCGGCCACAGCGGGGGCTCCGTGTCTGCCTGGCCCCTGACCCAGGCATGGGTGTCCTCTCCTGTGCCCAGTAAGCTGGCGGGGACCAGTGCCAGCCATGCCTCTGCCAGGTGCTGCACTGCCTCCCTGTCAGCTTCGCCAAGACCACCTCTGATGCCTCTCCAGGGCCCGCAGCTGCCTGGCCAGGAAGGCAGCAGCCACCTCCGCGCGTCCCACGCCAGAGCCGCTGCGTCCCACGCCAGAGCCGCTGTCCGGAGGACTGGAGCTCTGGCCACAGCCGCAATGGAGGGTTTTAACACGGAGAATAACGCGAATGCATCCTGAAGATGACAAAACAACAACAACCCATCTGTGAACTGCCACCCACAGCGATTGAGTTTGGGATGTATTTTTCCAGACTTTAACGCATTTAAAATCACTTTGATGCTGTTGCTAAACGATTTGAGTGTATTCAACCACTGAAAGAGGCCACGGGAAATGGGCCAGGAGTAGTGCCCGCGTCCAGAGCACAGTGGACGCTGTCTCACAGTCTAAGTTTAAACCTCGCGTGGATCATCGTTCGGTTACTAGCCCCATTTATATTATTAATGGAAATATATGTATAATTCACTAGATAGTGGTACATCTTTAGGAGGACTTCAGTTTGGGGCAGTTATAAAAGTAAGGCGTTGGGGCCAGAGGTTTAACTTAGAGGCTTAAGTGCCTGCTTGGCAAATGTGAGGTCCTGAGTTCAATCCCCGGTACCATAAAAACAAAACAATAAAAAAGTGAGGCGTGAACTCCAGCCTGTTGTGCACATTCCTGTGATGGCCTCCTGGGCTAGCGGGGCCAGCGCGGCCCCTTCGCCCGGGCGATGAAGCCCATTGGGGACTCCTGTCCATTTCCTGTGGAACCCAGCACCCGGCCTAGGCCTGGCCACAATGCTGAGTGCCTCCTCACTCCTCCACTAAGCCGTGCGCTGCTGGGATGGCGAAGCGTTCCTGGGTTGGCTCCCCCCCCCCCAGTGCCGTCCAGAAGGCAGGGACAGGGAGCGGCAGAGCCAGCCTGGCCTGGCCTCTGCACCTGCACCACCGCAGACCCCTGGGGCTCCCGTTCTTCCCCCTTCGGCTCCAGGTGGAGCAGTTAACCACTCACCCTTCGTCAGGGAGACGAGGCTTCATCACGGTGCAGGAGGGCGTGCACAGCTGCCCGGTGCAAACCCGGGCTCATGAAAGTGACCGCCAAGACCGCGGGAGCAGAGGGTTAGCAGGACGTTTGCCTCGTGTTTGGGAGACCCCAGGCTAATCCCCAGTTCTGGGGAAAAGAGGCGTCTAATTCTCATATGACTTTAAAAAAAAGATTTATTTATTTGAAGTTTAGCAGTTGGAATAGTTTTGGGGGTTTTTGTGTGTGTGATAATTAAGTTGCTTCTGCTTTAAAAGTACAAACCTATCTCAGAGTAGCATAAGATGAAAAGGGAATGGTATTTGGAAATGAGTCCCCAGAGGGAGAGTGAAGAGGGGAGAGTGAACACCAGGCCTCCCAAAGGGTAGAAACCAAGCGGTCCGGTTGGGGCCAGGCCTCTCCGGGCGGCTCTGCCCTCCAGGGCCGGTCAGGGGTGCAGCCCCGCGCTCCTGTGTTTCCTTTAGACTTTATTCTGTTACAGTCTCTGTGCAATAAAAATACATGACTATTGTTGTGCTCTAAGAAAAAAATCTTATGTTTCAGACAACACAGAGGAAGTACATTCTTGTGTAAAGTTTTGTGGGTTTTTTTTCGTAACAGGAATTGAACTCAGGACCTTGTACTTGCCAAGCAGGCGCTGTACTGCTGAGCTGTACCCCAGCCCTTGTGTAAAGTTTTATGATCATTTTTATTTTTAAGAGTATTTCACTAGGGCTGGGGGTTTAGTTCAGTAGCAGCATGCTGCCAGTAGTAAGGTAGGCCCTGACTTCCATCCCTAGCCCTGGAAAAATAACAGTGGAATACTGTGAATATTTCATATTACAACTTTGGGTCCAACAAGCAATAATTCTGTTATGTTCTATTTACAGGTCATGCCTTGACTGCATTGGTAAAAATGCTATCATTTTAAAAAGTCAGATATCTCTTTTACCTCCTAAACTCCTACAACAAGTACTCAAAAAAATAACGTTCTGGACTGCAGCAAATCACCGGGAAGAACAAAGAGTTCAGAAAGAAACAGGCAGTAAGAGCCAGCGGGTCAGTAGCAGCTGAACCGGTACACACCCCACTGTGACACAGCGAGGCGCTTAATCAGGTCACACGCCCCCACCGCAAGCTTCACTTCAGGGTAAAGTTTGATACAGAAATGCTCTGCGCAAGTCAATAGATGGCTGGGCTATGTGGACATAAGATGTGAGTATAGGTTCCTTTATATGTCCTTGTGAACTGCAGAGCAAATAGCCTTCTGAAAGTAACAAACTTTCTGAAACTTATAACAGCTCTTAATGTTTACTGGAAGATTGTGCAAATTTGAGAAAAAGAAATCAAGTATTTTATAAATATATATATATTCATCTTTCAGAAAAGCATACATTTTCTCAGATTACTTTAAAATTACCTAAACATCTCCTTAAATAGCTCAGTTTTTAGATAACTTCTCCTTCAATAACTAATATGGCCACAAATTATACAACTGGCGTGGTATTAACATGGAACTCCTGCCCCTTAGCACTTTCCCGGTGTCTACACACAGCGTCAGAGCCTTGTTTGAGTAGAGTACGTGTTCTCAGTGTTGTACCCTTGACCACTGTTACTAGCTAGTCCAGCTTTTAATATAAAGGTCATGTTTTACGGTATAAAAAGTGGAGATTAATTCATCATACAAAGAATTTGGGATATTGAGACATGGTGTATTTATTAACATTTGAGATACTTAAAAATTTTCATGGGCTGGGTTTGGCAGTGCTCACCTATAATCCCTGGCACTTGGGAGGCTGAGGCAGGAGGATGGATCACCATGAGTTCGGGGCCAGCCTGGGCTGCATAGTGAGTTCAAAGAAGCCTGAACTGCATAGCAAGGCTCCGTCTCAAAAAAAATTTTTTTTTTTTTGCCTTAGAAGAGTATCACTAATGTCATTTTTGTAAGCAATGAAATGGGTGGTAATCTATTTTGCCTTTATTAAAATCTCTCACCCTGGCCCATATTGCTCTAGAGTTGATACTCAAGACACCAACATGTTCAAAATCTATTGTCTCATTTATTTTTAATATTACCATCTGTTCAGAAGTGAAGCACTGTATAGTCCCCCAAATGGTAATTTTGCCATAATCCAAGACACTTCTGTTTGTATTATGGTACCCATGCCCTACCATTGACGAACTGGTTATCTTAATTACTAAGAAGTATATAAAATCATTCACCACGCTATATCCATGCAAGTTATGTCAAATTTAAGATGTTAGAAAAATGTGTTTCTGTTTGGAAATATATACTTAATTTATAGTGAAGACTGTAGCCTGTGGTCTTTCATTAGATTTTATACATATATACTATATTTTGGATGTGTAAAGCTTCTATTTATGGAATTTTCTGGAATATTTTGTGCACATTTTATTTATTGTACAGAGCATTACCGTTTCGGTGTTGTCATTAGATTGTGCAAAACAATGTCAGCGTGCGTTGTGATTTTTATTTTTAGTCTCCATAACAGATTTAGCGAGTGAATCCCACCAGTACGGCAGGTTTTCGGGGCCCACCTGGGTCCCCGGCAGCGGGCGTTCTCTCTGCAGGCGGCTTGGTGTTGGGACACCGGGCACTGTGGGGTTGGCTCCCTCCAACTGGACTCAGTCGGGCTCCCTGGAGCTCGCGGACCGGCTGCAGCCGGCTGGGGGGAGACCTTGGGGACGGGAGTGTGCGCCCCTAGAGCCCTTGAATGCTTCTGTAGCTGAGAGGAGCAGAGGAGCAGGACGAAGCCCTGGGCCGGGCCGATCTCACACAGCTCTGAGAATTTCCCTCTCCTGGCCGGGCGCGGTGCTGCACGCCTGTATAGAGGCGCTGGGGAGGCTGAGGCAGGAGGATCACTGCGAGTTCGAGGCCAACCTAAACAACATAGTGAGACCTGTCTCAAAAAACAAAGAAGAAAACAATCCAAAAAGCCGGACACTGAAACACGCTTGTAATGCCGGCTACTCTGGAGGCGAAGGCAGGAGAATCCAAAGGTAGAGGTGATTTAGCGCGATCTTGGCTCAAAATAAAGTCTACAGATCGCTGCGGGTGTGTCTTGGTAAAACGCTCCTGGCTTCCATCCCTAGTACTGGAAAAGACTTTCTTAAGGGCTAGGGTGGAACCCAGGACCTTCGCTAACGCCGCATCTGCGCATCTGCGGCCCTTTCCGCCCCAGCGCACCCCTGCGCGCCTCTCGGGCCCCAGCTCCGGAGCGCTCGGGGCGGGGTTCGCGGCCGCTGCCTCTGCTCCTCGTCCCGCCTGCGCCCCGCCAGCGGACAGCGCTGCCCCTCCCCTTCCAGGAGCGGGCTCCAGCGCGCCCGACGGATGGCGGCACAGTGAGGCTCCGACCGGACCCCCTGCGGCGAGGCGGACAGCGCCTCCCTCCGCTCTGGGCGGCGGCCGCTGCGTTACACCCGGTGGCCAAGCACGGGTTCCGCCCAGTGGGAGAGACCTGTGGGCACAGGAGGAGCCCCACGGCCGGTGACCCAGGGCGCGCGCAGCCGCGCTCCTCTGCCCCTCATCAAGGTGAATGGCACTGTCCAGGTTGACCCGGGTACTGGCAAGGTCACCGCTCTCATCAAGCGACCCTGGAAACCTGTGTGGTGACCGGAGGTGCTGACCTGGGAAGGGTCGCGGTGGTCACCAACAGGGAGAGACGTCCTGGCTCTGGGTGTGGCTCAGGTGAAAGACGCCAATGGCAACAGCGTGGCCACCGGCTCGCCTACGTTTTGTTATTGGCCAAATCAATAAACCATGGATTTCTCTTCCCGGGGAAGGGGAATCCACTTCACCATTGCCGAAGAGAGACTAGAGGCTGGCAGCCAAAGATCAGTGGGTGAAATGGTCTCTAGGTGACAGGTGGGACGTCATCTGTACTCAATCACAGGGCATGATGACATGCTAAAAGAAAAAAAGTCTGACTAAATTGCCCCTGAGTTCAAATGTGTGAATCCTCCTGCCTCGGCTTCCCAGAGTTCTGGGATTACAGGCCTGCGCCACCACGCTCACCTCAGAAGGAAAAAAATTTTTTTTAAATTTATGACTCTTCCATAAAAACAGGAGGCAACTTGAGGTTTTTTAAGGGAAGTAATTTAACTTGATGAGGTTTGCACAGCAGGCCGGGACCCTCCCTACCCCAAGTTCGCTCAGCACAAATCCGTGCCAGCCGGAGCCGTGGGCACCAGGTGTTTCCAGCCGCAGCTCCCCTCGCCCTCGTCCGCAGCGCTTCCCCCGGCTCCAGGAGAACCGGGCGCGGCCGGGTCGCGGGCTGCGGGTGGCGGGTGGCAGGAGGACGCGACGCCACCTCGTGCCGGGACCGGGGCGACCTCCGGGCTGCGGGTGGCGGCGGCGGCGGCGGCGGCGGGAGGACCGGCGCTGGGGGCGCTGAGCGCTTCCGGAGCGGCGGCGGCGGCGGGCGCGGGGCGGCGCTTCCGGGCCCGGGCGGGAGGCGGGGCGCGGGGGGAGCGGGGCGATCCACAGCGGCCCCGCCCGGGCCTGGGCCGCCGCCGCCTCCCGCGCCCGGTGCACGGAGCTGCAGCCGAGGATGGCCGAGGGCGCCGCGGCGCCGCGGGAGGACGGGCTGCCGGGCGCGGCCTTCGAGGGCTGCGAGGCCGCCGAGCTCGCCTGTCCTGCCGAGCGCAGCGGCCACGTCGCCGTGACCGACGGGCGCCACATGTTCGTCTGGGGCGGCTACAAGGTCAGTGCGCGCGCCCGTGCCCGTTACCCCGGGCGCGGGCTGCTCCGGGCGGTGCGGGGGCCGCGGGGCGGCGGAGGCAGCGGCGCCCAGCTCTGCGCGAGGACCGAGGACCGCCGCGCCACCCTCCCCGCGGGGCCGCTTTCCCCCGGCCCGACTGGGGGCGCACGGTGTGACCCCAGCACTCGCGAGGCCGAGGCAGGTGGGTCGCCAGGAGCTGGAGGCCAGCCTGGGCCGCATAGTGAGTTCAAGGACAGCGGGACTGCATGGCAAGGACCCGCTCAAGAAATGCACACAGATGCACACGCACAGATGCACGCACACGCACAACAACCCGATTAGGAAAGAAGCGAGGCGGCCGTGGCGACGCGCGCTGTGGGCTCAGCATTTGGGAGGCTGAGGCAGAAAGGCGGCCATGAGGTCGAGGCCAGGGGGACGCTCTCAAAGGAAAACAAAAGGGGCCGGTCCTCGGGAGGAGGCGCGGCCGGCGCGGCCCCTCAGGCCCCGTCACAAGCGCTGCCGTCACGGCCGCTTCCCGCGCCCCCGGCGCAGGTGTCTGCGGCCCAGCGTCCCGGCCGGCGCTGCATCCCGGGCGGCTCCGCTCCTCAGCCGACCAGAAATTCTTCTGTTCCCGTTTGGCGCAAAAGCGTCGCTCCCGATGGCGGGGAGTCCGGGCCCGCTGCCCCTGCTCGGGTGACGATGGAGCTTGGGGCGCAGCAACGTTTGGGGGCGCCGGGCGGGCGCGGGCGCGCGGGGCGTGTGGGGCGGGCAGCCGGACGGGCGGGCGCGCAGCCCGGCCGCGCTCCGTGCGGTTCCCGGGTCGGGTTCGGCCTTTCCGCTCCCGCTGCGCCTTCGGCGGCCGCGAGCAGAGCGGGAGCGCGCGCAGGCCCGGCGCCGGCCCTGCCCGGGCCCCTGAACCCCGCGGTCCTGCCGGGGCCCACTGGGGCCCAGCGGGACAGCTGCCAGGTTCCGGGACACGCCGCCCGCTCCGCTGCTGCGGCGCTCGTGGCTTTGGGCCGATGAACCTCTGAGCGCCGATTTCCTCGAAGAGCAGCCACTGCTTTGCGGCTTGCTGTGAGGACTGAGTGCAGGGATCGGTGGGAGCGGTCCGGGCTGGCGCAGGGCTGAGTGTTGGGTGCTGAACCGGAGACCTGCGTCGCATCGTAGCATCGGTTCTGTCCCCAGCGTGTCAGCCAGTGAGCAGGTGCGGGACAAGCATGCTACAAAACGGACGCGTTAGGCGGGTGGGCGCTGCCTGTGGCCCGAGGCCACGGCACGGGTGACCTCTGAAGCTGCGCAGCCTTCGACGGTTCCCGGAGCCGAGGGCTCGCAGTGGCGCCACTGCCGCTGCAGTGGTGAGAATTTGAATTCAGGGCTGTCTGAGCTCGGCCGCTGCATGGTATGAGAAAACCGCATGTAATGTAAGACATTTTATCTTCCATGACTTACTTAGTGTTTTAGAGGCAGGGTTTTTGCTATATGCGGTTCAGGCTGGTCTTGAACTCGCTGTGTAGCCCAGTTGGCCTCAAACTCTTGATCCTCCTGCCTCAGCCCCGGAGGGCTGGCATTATAGTTGTGCACCACCACACCCAGCTCCATGACTAATAACTAATATCTCAAGATATAGAAAATACAACAAAGCCTCTTTAAAGTATCAGTTACTTAATTTGCATTTTCTGATTCTCCCTAGAGTAATCAAGTCAGAGGATTATATGATTTTTATCTGCCTAGAGAAGAACTATGGATCTACAACATGGAGACTGGAAGATGGTAACTGGGTATTATGGGACTAACAAATTGCTTTTAAGATTGCAAAGCAAGGGACCAGAGATGTAGCTCAGTGCCAGCACCTGCCTGGTAAGGGCGAGGTCCTGAGTTCGATTCCTGGTACCAGAAAAGATTGCAAAGCAAAAATAAAGTTAAACCTAATGAATAAAAACAGTTGGAGATGCTACCTTATCTGTACATTCACAAGTGTTCTGGTTTAGCTTAGCTTAGCTTTGTGTGTTTTTTTTTTTAACAGTCTCTCTTCAGCACTAGTTTAGTAATTACTAGATACTTTTATGACCTGAGGAGAAATCTCTACTCAGGGCTCTGTGGAGTACCATGAGGTGGATGGAGACGTCAGATCCTGGGACGGAAAGATGTGATTTCCTCATGCTTTTCAAAGCTGCCATAAGCCTTCCCTTACGCAGCGCCTTGGGAACAGGGCTTTGGTGTTAGAACGGGCAGCGCTTGGCCGGCTGCAGTGCTGCCTGCCTGTAATGCAGACTCCTCAGAGCCTGATGCAGGACCCCGTGTCTGCTGCTTGCCGGTCGCTGGGCAGATTACCCGGCAGGCACAGCCTACAGGAGGAGAGATCCATGCTGCTCGGTTCTTCAGGGCAGGCTGGGCTGGCTCGGGACACCACCTTCAGCTCAAACCCTGGCAGCCCGGAAGCAGGAAAGGGAGGAGTGAGGGTAGAACCCTTCCAGATCACACCCAGCACCAAGCCCTTCTGATCCCCGACTCCACCTCCTAGAGACCCTTGGGGACACTTTAAACCAAACCACGCACTATCCCAAAGAAGATCGGGACATGTAGCTTAGCACTCCATAGGTCCAAACTCCAGTTGCGAGAAAGAAATGTTAGATTTTTATCTGCTTCAGTGTAGCTCACGGGCAGGAAAACTGGCTGGCATGCGGAAGGCCCTGGCCTAGCTCCCCAGCAGGACACAGATACAGAGCGTGTGCGTACGTTCGTATATGCGAGTGACATTACGTTCTGTTGTCAAACCAAGCCGGGCATGGTGGTGCAAGCCTGTAATCCCAGCACTTTGCTGAGGTCAGGGGATCTCTGCTTGAGGCCAGCCTGAAATAGACAGAGAGTCCGTCTCAAGCAAAATCAAAATGAAGTTTTTTCTATAAACTGAGCATAATCTGAAAGTATTTTACCAGTCTCACAACCGTGATCATCCAGAGTACATCAACGGTAAAAATTAAAGTGTTTGCAAAATGCTAGGTTAGTTATGTCTTCGGATTTATAAAGCAGTTTTTCCCATGGTTTGTTTCATGGAAACAGTTTCAGTATTTTAATTATACCTCTCTGAACTACTGATTTGAGTTAAACTAAAAATAAGAACTACTTCTATGCATAGCAAATCAGTGTTAACACGAACTGTTTCTTTCTAATAAGTTGAAAATTTGTAACAGTACAATATTCCAAAAATAAGAAATTCTACATATTTAAAATGAAAATTTTAAGTACGCCTAAGCCTAGCACAAACTTCATACTTAGCAAAGATAAAGAGGTACCTATACCCTGAATGTATTGTTAGTAGTGCGAATATTTGATTCAGGCTTTTTTTTTTTTTTTTTGGAGTGCTGGGTATTACCATTGGCTTTTGTACTGAACTACATACATCTCCCGCGCTTTTAATTTTGAGGTCTTGCTAAGTCATGACACTGCCTGGCTGGGTTCGAACTTGCCACCCTCTCGCCCGAGCCCCCGGCGGGCTAGGATTCTGAGTCACGCGCCCGGCTCAGACCCAGTTTTAGGTTCAGAGCCAGCGCGCACAAAGCACGAGGAGAGCCGGGCGCGAAGTCATGAACAGGCTCTGGGCGTCGGTGGTGTTACATGAGAGCCTGAGTCAGTCACCGGAACGGCTGAAGGGTGACTGAATTAAAAATAAACCTGTGGATCCGTCAGGACGAGCAAAGCTGAAGTTTTCCCCGTGGGTTCCGGGCAGCTGCGTGGGCGCAGCTGGGGGCTCCGCGGGCGCAAGGAGAGGGACCCCGTCCCGAGTGGCATCGGGGCCGGATTGCTGCGCCTTTCCTACGGGGAGCGCGGGTGTGTGCATTGCTGAGCTCCCGGGAACCTTACACTCAGCCCTGCCTCCCCCGCCGCAGGAGGAAAACGAGCACCGCGGGCGACGTGCCCCCGTCCATGTCCGGCAGCTGCGCTGTGTGCGTGGACAGGGTGCTGTACCTGTTTGGCGGCCACCACTCGCGAGGCAACACCAACAAGGTTGGTCCTTCCGAAGCGGGTACTTCCTTCTCCCTCTCGGCCTGTGGGCGGTTACGCGATGGGTGCCTCCGGCCCGCACTCCGGGCCTTGGGTGAGACCCACTTTGGGGGGACAGCCTGTGCTGGGTCCCCGCCTTGAACCCAGCACGGTAAGTGGACACAGTGAACAAACAAACTGAGGAGGAGCTGGGGACCAGACGAAGACAAGATGTCCCGGTGCAGGGAAGGGGGAAGAGGAACAGAGCGCAGCTCAGAAACCCTAAGGCTGAATTGACACCGGAAGAAAATTTCAGAGTAACGTCCCTGTCATGCGGTAGCTTAAGACACTGTTCGGATGTTTTCCTCGTGTTTTTCCGAACAGGGGGAAAGACTCTTTGTGGTTCTGTTCCTCCCAGTAAGAGGTGAAGTTTCAGACAGGTGTCTACAAAACTGGGCGGCTCGTGTCAGTTCATTCATGTGGCCGCTTAGTAAGCACCTGCGGTGCTCAGTGCTCAGTGCTCAGTGCTCAGAGAGGGGAGTGAGTCTCCACCCCCGGAGTCCGATCTGCAAGGCAGTGAACGCTGAGGGGCTGCAGGGCTCCTGCGGAGACAGCCGGGCCTGGCGCAGGGGGCGAACCCTGGATGTTGGGTTTGGTAGGTGAGCGCGTGCAGCAAGAAAAATGTTTACCCAGGAGGCGACGCTTGAATTAAAGAACAAACTAGAAGGAAAGTCATGGCGCAGAGACAGAAGCAAGCGCATCTTGTTTAAGGAAATGCCAGGTGGTTTTCTGGAGAGGACATGCGGCCAAGTGGCTTCAAACTGTGCCCCCCCACCCCGGGACCGTGGGAGAACACGTCTGGGGCGCGCTCCATCCCGGTGTGTCTGCGCCCCCTTTAGCAAGCACAGCGTTCTGCCGTATTGGAAGGGCAGGCTGCGTACTTGGATCTGGCTCCAGTTGAGCCACGAATTATTCAACGCTAAGGGGGAGAGAGAGGACTGGACACAAGCTGAAGGAGAGTGGGGAGATGAGCTGGCTTTCCAGGGCAGCCCCAGAGACGCTCGCGTGTCAGATGGCGAGGAGGGAGTGTTTGCAGACTGACCAAAAGGCAGCTGTTTGGATGGGAAGCATCTGAAGGCCAGACCCATATTTAACCTTCGGAATAGTGATTCATCTTTAGCTCCCATAATGAAGGAGGCGAGGAGATGTGTTTGGTCACACTGAACCTGAGGCTAAAACTGGACCTGATTTTTTTTTTTTTTGGTAATACCATCCTAATAGGCAGATGTTAATGAGTATAACTCTAAGTGCCTCTCTAAGGCAAGAGAAGGAGCTTGTGCTAGAAAGTAAATGAACAAGTGCTGATTCATTCATCATGAATGTTCATCATGAAAGTGTGGCTAGAAAAAACTGAACTAACAGCATTGTCACCCATCTAGGTTATTTACATTTTGTCACGAGTTCATAATCTTGACTCATACCAGGACGGAAGCCAGTCTGCGGTCACAATTTCAGCAGCACTGAATTAGCACCTTGTTAGAAGGAGGCACAATTGTATGCTAGCGACAAATTTCTCACATAACCGAATCTAACCATGTCATTGCTTTGGTCAGTTCTACATGCTGGATTCACGGTGCACAGACAGAGTGTTACAGTGGGAGAGAGTTGACTGCCAAGGAATTCCCCCGTCATCCAAGGACAAACTGGGAGTCTGGGTGCATAAAAACAAGTGAGTTAGAGACCCAAGTGCTTCCATACACTCGAGTGTGTATTTTCCATTCACACCAAATGTCAAAGAAATGCCTGTGTCCTAGACTGCAGAGGTTTCAATTTTTATTCTTATTTTTTTCATCAAATAGGTTAATATTTTTTGGAGGATATGGATATTTACCTGAAGATAAAGCACTGGGAACTTTTGAATTTGATGAAACATCCTTCTGGGTAAGTGGGGTTTCGTATTTGCATGTGGCCTAGGCAGCGTGCCGAAACAGTGCATTTTACATCCACCGATCGTCACGCTCACTCACTGGACAGGAGTGATCGCACTTTACAGGCATCACTGATAAATGACTCAGACTTTTACTTCTCTGTAGAATTCAAGTCACCCAAGAGGATGGAATGACCATGTACATATATTAGACACTGAAACGTTTACCTGGAGCCAGCCTCTAACTACTGTGAGTTACTGAGGAATAAGAAAGATTACTTAGAGGAGAAAGGCATATAGCAACGCTGGGAGATTTTATTCAATCTTGTCTTCTGGAGGGAGAAAGTCACAGCTCTGTTATTCTCATGGAATCCAAAACTCACGTGTGAAGACACTAACACAGCGTGATGAGCGGTGGCTGCTATTGCTTATAGTTAAATAATCGGGGGCCGGGGATTTAGCTCAGTGGCTTAAACACCTGCCTGGCAAGCGAGAGGTCATGAGTTAGATCCCCGGCACCAAAAAAAAAAAAAAAAAAACAAAAAAAAAAAACGATGTGGTATAGTTAAATCATCTAGCTCTAAATTAGAACTTGTTTCTCTTAAAGGTCAGATTTCTTTTCCCACTGCCGGATATGTCTGTATTTTAAACGATAAAAATAAAGTAACCATTTTGTTGTATTAATCAGCCCACTCAGTAACATCTCAAAAATAGAAGATTCCCGGTTGTGACTGTCCGCTTTTACTGCAGTCTGTACTCCAGCTTTCAGGAGCCCAAGTGTCAGTGTAGCCTTAATCAACTTCCAGAGA
>PVJX010004470.1:0-94606 GCA_004027295.1 Dolichotis patagonum | reverse complement strand
GAGCCACGTGAAGTGCCTTAACCGTGACCAGTCCGAACTGAGATGTACTATCGGTAAAATCAACACTACGTTCCGGGCTTCATATGAAAAATACTGTAAAAGATTCATAACTTTACAATGATTTTATGTTGAATTCATAATATTTTGGACATTTGAATTAAATAAGATATAGTATGGCAAGTAGATAGAAGATACTCTATAAGAAAAAGGAAATAGTAATATATTAAGGTGGAAAGTTGCAGGATATATTGGCAGAGTCCTATTGTAAGGTGCATATGAAAGAAATAACAGATGAGAATAGAAAATTCAATAGTGCCTATGGTATGAACATCCTTAATATTCTGCAACCAATGTGGTAATCTAGTATATAATAGCAAAATGGTGAGGATGTTTAAATCATAAAAGTCACAACAACCCTCATGAATTTTAAAACATGAGGCATTCATTTGGATCTTGGGCAAAGAAGACAAAACACTCAAAACTAGGAAATGAAAATTGAAGCTATTCTACAAAAATGCAATAAAGAACAAAATAAACATAACAACAGAAAGAGGCATTGGAGAAACATAGGGAGGATTTAATTTGCAAGTGTTACATTTGTTACCAGTCTCTTCTGCTCCCCTCCTCTGTAAAGTGTTATGAAATATGCATTTGAAAAAAATCTCTATTTGATCTTAGAGTGTGGTAGAGAGTTTGGCAAATGTAATTTGATTCTCATCATTATTATTAAATTGTTGATACTCTCTGTGCTGATTCTAGAGCAGATGTGCTACCGACCTTCAGGGAGCAAGGGAGGTGTCCTTGAAAGACAGAGTCGTGGGAGTCTCCTGCAGAAGAGCCATGAAAAGCTTTGGAAAAGGATTAACTATTATTTGAGCATTCAAATATTTGCATGTCTTGGACAGACCAGGGTGACTTGCTAATTAATTAAATATAAAAAATGCATCAATTGAAGAACTAATTTCCCCAGCCTGGATAATGACAGGATCCTCTGTAGAAACAGAGCCATCCAGAGGACAAAGTCATTCTCAGAGGGGCTGTGACAGGTACAGCAGTATTGACAGTGACAGATGCAAACTCGAGTGTGGGCTGTGCACATAGGGACGGACTGGAATGAAGCAGGAGACACGCACTAACAGTTCTCAGGACTCCAGATGCCCAGTTTCAGTAGAGCACATCATTTGCCCTTTAAATGTAACAGAATAAAATTAATCCTTACATGTCTATTAGGTAACTATATCAAGTTTTACTTCTCTTAACTTTCGCATCAGATGGGTTATTTTTTAAAGAAATGGATTTTTAATCACCATCAAGAATAACTTCATCTAAATCCCTAAGTAGAGAAAAAAAATTTTTAACCACATAAAGAAACTTATTTGTACTTCCAGGTCATTCCAAATTATCTATCCATGTGTCTGTCTATCTATGTATCTATCTATCTGTCTGTCTGTCTGTCTGTCTACCTATCTATATCCCTCCTTGGTACTTCCTCCTTCATGTATCTGGTAATTAGCACATTTCAGACATTTTCAGAGTCACTAGACAGGATAAAAGTAAAGTGGAACAGGAAAACATCTGTACTTTCAACAATATGTATTAAACTCCTACTATAGAGCAGGAGCGTGTTAAGTGCTAGGGACATAATAGTTACTGGAATTAAAGAGTCACGTTTTTCAATGCCTATAATCCATCCTTCAGCATAGCACTTTGCACCCCCACCTACTATGGGAAAGAAATTCTTTTAGCAAAGCTGTGCATAGTAAACACACAACATATGGTGATACATTGTTTACAAAGATTGTATCGCTAGGAGGAAAAGTCTTAGGCACTATTCACATCAGAGGGATTGGTCTAGTATGCACTGTATAGATGACCAAGGAATGGGTTAGGACACGTGTAAACCTGATGCTTGAAGGCTGGCTTACCCATCACAGGGAGAATCTTCTAGGTAGATACACAGCAAATGCCAGAGTGAGAGAGGAGGTTAAGTATAGAAGATATAGGACATATGCTTAGTTGTCCCTTACAAGTGGCATTAACACAATCTAAGTTTATTTGCTGTTTTAAATTGATAAATATATTATGTTGAAGATGTTAAGTGATGCAAAAATTGTTCACAAGCTGGCTATTTGAAGGGGCTGCCAAAGATTGGCATATTTGGTGGCACTGCAGAAACTTGGAAAAAGGATAATGCATGAAGGGGACAGTGCTTCTGCTGTCACTTAAGAAGCAATGAAATGGCTCAGAACTGTCATCCACATCTTTCTCTGCCTGTTCTCTGATCTAGAGTTAACCTTCGTGCCTTACTGAAAAGCAGACACTCCAGCAATTGTGGTGAGATGTTTACATCTCTTCTAGTGCTTTTTATGATGCAGAACTTGTAGTTTCATTTCTACTGTAAAGCACATTGTCATGCATTGAACTGAATGTTGAACAAATTAAAGCCAGCAGTGTATTTTTCCTTCTGTGAACAGGCATTGTGATGATGTCAGTATCAAAATAATTTGCTTATACACACTGAAGATTTCATTCACTTAATATGATAGTACTATCATCTGCAGAACTAACTCATAATAAATACCAAAAGTTTTTACAAAAACATTGCACAGAGTATTTAGCTTTCTTCTTTTAAATTCTTTAAAGTGTTAAAACATTTGTTGGTGCTGGGAATTGAACTCAGGGCTTTGTGCATGTCAAGCAGGCACTTTGCAACTGAGCTAAACCCTTGACTGCAGCATTCTATTTAAAATGACTGAGATGGTTGCATCTTTATTTCCTTTCATTCTCTCTCCTTTTCCTGAGCATCATCAAGCCGTATGACAGAATCCCTTCAGTGCTGTCAACACACTTTTGTGACTCAAAGTCCACCCTCTTTACCAACTCTTAGCTTTTGCAGAGTAGCACACTGTGAGACTGTGAAGGATGTTCTGAGACCCACAACTGTTTCTTAAGCTGACTTTTAGTCCATCTGCACTGAAGTCATCAGGCTCCTGTTGGCAGATTCTGGACTAGAAGCTTTTAATGAGTGCTTATCTGTACACCTTAGCAAACTCCCTTATCTGGGGCCACCTTCTGGTAGTTCTGGAAAGACCCTAGAATAATGATATTGCATTTTCACTTAGTGCCTGTACTTACATCTTTTCCTTTAAAGTTAGAGGGAAAAAGATTGAGAGAGAAATGATAAGCAACCCCTCCATTCCTCTTAATCCTATGACTTTTCTGCCCACGATGAATGGTGCACTATCTTGATTCCCCGTGGCAGCCTCTACTGTCCCTGCCTTTAGGAAATTTACTCTCATTTTCTTTCGCATGTCATAGAGTTTACATTCATTTCTTAGTTCAGCTTATGTTCACTTACCTACAGAAGTGTCTGTATTTGTAAGGAGCTAATGACTATTTGATTAGACGTAAGTGTATATGTGATTAAATTTACTCTATGTTACTATTTTAGATGATAACTAATCACGTATGTCTTGGTGAAGAGTAGGCAACTCTGCAAGGGTTACTCTTGATACACAAAAGAGGAAAAGCACTGCCGGAGTGAGGCTGGGGTATAGGGTAATTCTAAAGCTTTATGACAAAGTGATTTGTTATGAAGATAAACTTTGTTCCAAAAATATTCTCATAGCTTCAGAAGAAATACTCAAATGTCTGAAATAAAACAGTTGCACATACTATCTCAGTGCCTTCAGAAGAGAATA
Organism: Dolichotis patagonum; assembly: GCA_004027295.1. NCBI lineage: Eukaryota > Metazoa > Chordata > Mammalia > Rodentia > Caviidae > Dolichotis > Dolichotis patagonum. The sequence goes on along the minus strand of PVJX010004470.1, from coordinate 90,905 downwards.
TTCATCTACCCACTCTGCAGAGCCATTTTCCTGCCAAGGACAGAGCTTGGTCAATGTGCTGTTTTCCAGCAATGTAAAAAAAAAACCACATCTCACTTCTAACAAAGGCATAGTTATTATGTAATCATAATCAACTTCAATAATACATATTTAATCAACATGAGTTAGTTTTCCTATCGGTCTTTTTCTTCCTCTTTTGTTTTCTCTCTGTATAAATGTATATTTTTTAACTTGGTTTTCATTGCCTCCTCTTTAAAATGAGAAGGTTTAACTTGCAATTGGACACTAGGGTTTGACATCTTCTTATTTGTAGACGAGTCAGGACTGGACTTTTATGGGAGATTTGGGGGATCATCCTTTCATTTCCTTAAATAAAAATAACTGACTATGTAGGTTTTCTTTACTCTATGAGGAACCTTTAAAAATTTGCCTTCAAATATAAGTAGGTAGATATTTTCGTGGAGTGCATCAAGTCTTCAAGAGAAGTTACTATACTGGAATAGCCAAATGCAGGGAGCTGAAACCAAGAAGTTAAGTGCTGAAATCCTGAAATAAGAAAAATCATTGTTTCTTTTGACAGTTTGTACTGATTCAGAAGAAAACAAGCCTTCCACCTAAACAAAGAGGACAGGACAGTGGCTTTCCCTCCACTCACTGAAGGTTTTGTTATAATAGTATGTTAGTTGGTTGGTTTGTTCACTGGTTAATTAGTTCTCTTATGAAGAAGATGCTGGGAAGAACAAGTGGGCATAATTCTATGGTATTGATTCCTACAAATTCTGTGTCCAGTTAGATAAACTGATATATGCCTCTTGTAAGTGACACAATTGAGCCGTCAAAAACAAAGCAAAAACCTCCCCAAAATGGTGTTTAAGTATAGAAGATAAAAGTCATGAAATGAAAATAGTACATAATCAAAAGTTTCTTTGAAAAAGACAAAGAATATATAAACAAAGCAAAAACCTCCCCAAAATGGTGTTTAAGTATAGAAGATAAAAGTCATGAAATGAAAATAGTACATAATCGAAAGTTTCTTTGAAAAAGACAAAGAATATATAGTTCTCTTATACACATTAGCCAGAGGTATAATTAAATTTTCTTATGAAATCATACTTGAATTTTACATAGTTATCTGAATAATAGTTTGCCTGATTGTATTAGACGTTAGCTCTGCTATCACTGAGTTTCCTCATCTGTAAAGTGAGCTTAGCTACAGTACTTCAAAGATTATTCTGTGGATTAGACAAATTATCTTCATTAAAGCATATTTTTAAGAGACAATAATTTGAGTTAATAAATAAGATACCTGGCTTTCAGTCATGCACTAAAGAGAGTACCTAAATCAATTCAGACTCGGTAAAGGTGACCTCCGTGGTCTGAGCTGTGGAGGATGCGTGGTGCTCGGGATGCCGAAGAACACAGATTACACGGTTGACGGCGCTGATGATGCTGATGACAATGGGGACAAAGACCAGGACAGATAGCCTTGTGTCCCATTACAGCTGTAACACGGGTCATACGTACAGTAAGCAAATTACATATAGCAAAAGGAAGAGTAGTATTAGATACTCCAGCTTTCCAGCAGCTCTTCGACCGCACTGAAGCTGTGCTCCGGGGCCGCCGTGCTGCCGGCGAGCCGTGAGGTCAGCCAGGACGCAGTAACCGCTGCGCTCGTCGTACGTTTGCTGTTCACTCACACCTCCGCAGCTCCTTCGCTGCTGCTGGAGAGTGGCAGGCTTCTAGAGTCAGCCTTAGGATCAACCTGGAAAAATCCCATCCTAATATCCTCTCCCTGACACGTAAACCACAAAGATGCTTCGCCCCACATATTTACTAAGGCTCAAAATAGCCTTTTGTCTAAATATGTGTTTGTGTAACTTGCTGGTAATTCATTTTTCCGGTTTTAAATTTTAAATTCTAAAGGGAGAAACTGGAAATAGAGATTTTGCGTTCACAAGTGAATGCTTGGCCGGAGATTTAGCTCCCTGGCATAAGCGCCTGCCTTGCAAGCGCACAGTGGTGAGTCCAATCCCAGGTACCGAAACAAAAAACAAACGAATGTACCATTGGGATAATTTGAAAATGTAGTAATCTCATAATTTACATATGTAGTGTTTACATCTTCATTTTTTGAAATGTATAAATTAATAAATTAATTTATAGTATTAGTTATTTCAGTGAAATAACCTAGCTTTTGAGCATTACTGAAATATAATGGGCATGAAATATGCAAAAGAAAATTGTGGTATTTTGATATATATGTTTGTTCTCAGTAAATAGTACAACAACAACAAAAACTTGCCCAGACTTTGGATTCTTCACATTCTCCTATTAAATTGATAAATCATTATCTGTCTCAGACTTCACTGAGTTCACCCTATGGAAAATTTCAGTTATTTCTGTACCACTTTATAAGACCAACAGATTGCAATTTAAACATGAACAGGGAAGACAAAGAATGAGGGTTAAATCAAATCATTTTAAAGATGAAAACTCGTGTGAAAGTATAACAAATAATAAAAATGTTAGTTACTCTTTTGGAAAGTAAGCTATTTGTGCATTTTATGAAATACTCCTTATCTATGACTCCATTCTTGTATCTATTTAGTAGGTAGTTTATTATCAATGACAGAGACATCCAGCCAAAGAAAAGGAAAACAGTATTTGAGGTTCAAGAGGTTTTAAAAAAAACTACTTTTTTCCCCAAATCTCGAGTAGCTTAATTGCAATAATAGAGTAAATTTTCAAAATATTTGATCACAAAGCAGTATATCTTCCTAAGCCCAACACTTTGAGAAGGTGAATATAAATATTTCCACAGAGAAACATTCCATGATAACCAGAATCAAAAGGCATTTATTTTCTTGTGCATTCACAGAGCACAGGAAATCTTCTGTCATTACATTCTTCCATTCTGTAATTGTCCACTTACTTGTTTCCTCACTGTAATCCTAACAGAGTACATAGTATTTTAATATTTTCTTCCTAATCACAGAAGATAGTTTCTATTGTACAGCACTGTTGTAATGATTAGAAATTCTGTAGACTTTCTGAAGAAAGTCTAAAGCAGAGATCAGTAAAAGTATGGTGGCAAGACTTGTAATACCGGTCTCTGTCCTGCCACGGTCTCTCAGGGAGTGGAGTGATTGTGTGATAGTCCAAGTCCTAGCACCCAAGACAGCTGTCCCTTTGTGTTCCACTTTGTCTCAATGGTATGTCTTGACGAGTGTCTGAAATGTAATACCTGTGCACAAATCCCAAGTGATGATGTGCATATGTAACTCTCTACACCTCCACGGTGGGTATCCATGTGTGAGAGTGGCCCTGTCTGTGTTCACTGCCAGGCTGCCTGGCCTAGGAGGGCTTTGGCCCGTGTGTGGCAGGTGTATCCTGTATCTCTGTGACTGCTTGTGATCTTGTGTGTGCAGGTGGTGGGTGTGTGTGGCAGTGGTCACAGTCACAGCAGACAGCACACTCTGTGAACTATAATTCATGGTCAAATCCAGCCCGCCACCTATTTTTACAAGTAAGTTTTGTTGAAAATCTGCTATGTTCCTTTGAAGGTATCTATGCCTACTTTCACATTACAAAAGCAGTTGAATAGCTTTAACCAGGTGAATCAAAAAGCATAAAGTATTTATTATCTGGTCTTTAAAGAAGTTTGGTCATCAGTGGTTGATAACATAGTAGAAACTTTGGGGAACAACTTACTTTGTAGAGGCAATTCAGCAGAGTCCAATGGAAACATTTATATGCATGGACAGCACTGTCCAAGAGAAAGACAATACCGCATTAGAAATTTACAAGTATATGCATTTTAGAAAAGAAAACAATTACAGGTTAAATTATCTTAATATTTTTACTTAATGTAATTTCAATATGTAAGCTATTTACTATTTCACCGCATAATCAACATAAGAATTATTAATAAAAGATTTTGCATTCTCTTCTTCAAAATTTGCATTTTATCTTTATTGCACATTCCAATTTGTATGCTGTGGTCTTATTGAAAATTCTTCATTTGCACTAAAATTTGTCTTTGAAAAAATATAAAACTTGAAAAACCCAAGTCCTATATTCAGTTGTTCAAAATACAAGTATGTTCTCTAGTACATTTTCATTAGGTTTCTTAGTAACTAAACTCAGTACCAATTTTTTGACTTAATTACAATTAAAATTATAAGTTCATTTACTAGGCTCACGAGCTGTACTTTAAGTGTTCAGTGATCGCATGTGGTTAATGTCTGCTATGTCAGATAGAAGTTATTTTAGACAGTGTAGGGTTTCCATTATTTTTATTAAGAACTACCATTGATTGATCACATAATTTGTCAAAAACATAGATGTAGAACCTGGGGACTAAATTTAATAAGGCAACTCACTCAAGGGCACATAGCTAAATTACATAAAAGCTGAAACCCAAATCTCTCTTAATTCATAGCTTTTCTCCAACTATGACATGAATTCATCTTTTACATGTCACAACACTATTTGTTTAATTTACACTGGATAAGGGACCAGCAAACTTAGATGGCGTGAAAGACTCAGTGCTTTGGCATTTCTGATCACCTAAAGAAATGTTCAGGCTCTTGAAGCCACCAACCTCCTGTCATGTCTGAACTTGTATGTTGACTGCCTCTACCATCAGGTCCATATCCTCCCTTCCCATCCACCCAGAGTCTGGTTTAATCACACGTGAAACGCAGAAGTTACCTCCTTTCTGCAGCTCCCCATCACCCCCAGCCCCACACGTTAGGTACTTGACTGCGGCTCACAGAGCACCCTCAGCGGAAGACTTCTCACTCTGTCCTGCCGTTCTCTGTCTCCACCACAGGACCGTGACCTTCAGGACAAGTTGATGCCGTCTTACTACATCTCAAGAGTTACACACACTACAAGCTTCACAACAAAGCAGGGCTCAGTAATTAATTATTCAGTGAGTTAAAGTAACCATGTTCTTTGAAGGTGCAAGTAAAATACATTTCTGTCTAGTTCTATACAGCCTGTAAAGTTCCATTAAATCATATTTATGTGTTTCTTAGATGTATTCATATGTCTCAGAATGAATTTTGCCTATTTCAGCTATTTGAAATTTAATAACATGAAGCCCTCCGTGTAACATAAGCTCTCTATAAGTAGTGCTCTATAGTTTTTTAGATGCCAGTTCTCATTAATTTGCCAAAATGTTTGCACCTGAAAAAGGTTTTTTAAAGCTTACATTTTTTTCTGTACAAAGTGCATACCAAAGATATATAAAACAGAATTTTCCTACCTGTGTGTTTCATATTCAAAAATAACTATTGTTACTGTTTTCCAACATGCTTGGTGCTTTATAATTTTCTAGAAAAAAATCTCCAAATAAGCACCTAAAAGAAGTACAATGAATAACTTTTTGCAGATATATGAAAATGCATTTAAAAACCATGTTGGAAAACAACATGCCATCGAACAACCAATAAAAGTAATTCCTGTCTCTCCTCCTTCTCTGTCTCTGTCTGTCTCTGTCTCCTTCTCACCTTCTTTCTCCCGCCCTCTCTCTCAGAAGAAAATGCCCAAATGCATTTGTACCCAACAGTTTTGCCTGTAGTACTACCGCAGGACTTTCCTGTGTCATGCAGAGGACTAGGTTGAGAAATCCTGGTGTAAAATCAGAGTAAAAGAGCATCAGCGAGGCTGAGGTGGGAACAAGGTGAAGACCGTGAGTGTTCGGAGGGCTGAGAAATACATGTTCCACAGATGACCAGCGCTGTGGAAGCATCTGAAATGGGCCTCATCTTAGAGCTTCCTACCAAGATGATTTAAATTGCTTGAAATCCAAGCACAGCTGTTCTCATTCGTCTGTCCATCTATTTTCTCATTCAATTGTAATATGGTTACTTGGTTCTACTGTGTGGCAAGAACTGTGTTGAAAACTGAGGGAGTGGGGAAAGGTTCGATGCACTTGTGGAAGAATAGTTATTATTTTAAATCAGGCAGTTACTTTTGTTTCTCACATACACAAGTATTCTGTGCTAGAAATAAGGAAATGGAATCTATTTTTAAAAGTTTCTGCTTATGATGGTACTGATTATATGCCCACTAGCCATTTTCCATTTACCATTATTATTGCTATTATGTGCAAACAAATGAAGTCTTAATGACTTCTATAACCATAAAATATAATTATATTATTATTAAATTACTATAATGCAAAGTGTTAATATGACCTATAATTAATGTGATTATATAAAATTTTAGTTTTCAGCATCATAATAGGGTCCAAAGCAGGAATGATATTTTGGCAGATATTTAACAAAAAATAAGATGTATCTTGATACCACCAGAATTATATATGCACACAGGGAAGTTTTAGAATAAGATTGTACTTTTGTTGAGTTAAAGGGCATTTTAATCCTCTTGGTTATGCATTGACACTCAATAGTCAGATTTTTTCCCCTAGTAACATGGAGATGCTTCACAATAAGACACAAGGAGAGACTTTGATTGAATTAGTGCAGAAGTAACTGTGGCCTCAAGGAAACTGCAATAGCCACAAGCAAAACTTCTTATAACCTACCAGAGAACAAGGGACAATGTGCAGTCACTTTGGAGATGAAGACATCGCATTACACACACATCAGATTGTGCTTGCCGTATTTGACGATAGCACTAGGTGCTAGTTATTATCTACGTGTATGTGTGCGCAGAGGCCAGCTGATGAACAGCATGTCATTTCTGCCCATACAGTGATAACCTTGTAGCTTGCAGGAGCTACTGCTATTCAGAGATACACAACCATTTAGCTGTGAAATCAGTCTGACACCATTGCAAGGTGGGGCCACTGAATTCCTGACTATGCCATGTCAGTCTTGTCACCTATGTTTAGTTATCCTAGCTTTCTACCACTGCAACTTAATATTTGCCCAAATAAAGCTTTGCTCAAATACTAATGTCTTTCTTTGTCTTCCTTACTAATACTGAAATTGAAAAGTTTATCACGTATTTTGTAAATATCTTTTAAATGATGAGCATTTGTTTTCTCTTCCTTTAGTTATCTAGTCGTTCAGAAAATATTTATTGAGGCCCAGTCTTTGTGCTGCATGTTGAACATAAAGTAGAAAGAAGACAATCCCTTGCAGGACCTTTAGATGCTCCAGGCTTGCTATTTGGTTGTAAAGAGAACCTGTGAATCAGATTGATACTGTTACTCAGAAAACCAGGCTCTACTCTCCACAGCATTTATACAACACGATCATACTCAAACTTGAATAAAACCATAATTTGGAGACAAGGCCAAGATCCCCAAACTTCCAAACAAGTGTACAGTGAAGTCGTAAATAGATGAGACAAGTGATACGGTTTTAGGGCTCCAGGAAGATCAATCCCTCTAATAGAATTCGAGACTCTGAGGACTGAGATAAGAAATGTCTCTGGGCAGCACGTATTTATTTAGTTTTCAAACAAGGAAGGGGCTAGAGTGGAAAACACAGGAAACTGAGCAGGAGCTTGGGAGTAGTTCAAGGACTTTTCCAAGATTATGTAAATTAAACTATTTTAGGAGAAGGGCTGCAGGTGACTTTCATTACAGGAGTGAAATGCCTGCAGCTGCAGTCTCTATCTTGTTAATTGGGGTTGGAGCCAGGTGTCCTCAGCTGTGGCCTTATCTTGCGCTTTGAGGCGTCTCTTTGTTCTCAGATGGCCTTTCCCTGGCCATGCCACAGCACTGCACATGTTTTCAATTTCCAGCTTCAGTGGCTCCCAACACATAACTTCTGGTACTGCTCATCTTCTATGTCATTTAGAAGTAGCTACAACATTGGTATCATTTTTTTTCTTGCAATTCTGTTTTGCTTCTGAATCCTTTATACCAGAGTAAATGCTGTAACTTTGTCTTCATATAGACATTGTCTTGGTTACTTTTCTCTCATTGTTAAGAATACATACCTGATATCAAAATTAAGGAAGGAAAGGTTTATTTAGCTCACAGTTTGTGAAGGTTTCGGTCCATACTCAGCTGGCTCCAAGGCAGGGTGGCATGGCTGAGGGGCAGCTGTTCATGGTGGCTGCTGCAGCAGCAGACACAGAATACAACAAGAGCAAAAGGGCAAAAGGGAAGAGTAAGTCACTTTCCCCGCCTTATATTGTATGCCAACTACCTGCTCCAGGTTGGGTGCAGCATTTACACCACCAATCCCAGCACTAATGAATCAATCTCAAACTCTGGATTTAGTCATCTTTGAAAGGGCTGCTCCCCATGACTGCATGATGCTTCAAGGGGGCATTCACATGCAAAGCAAAACATTCTGCCCCTGAGTCCCTAAAGTTTATGCCAAAGGCATTTAGTCCATCTGCAAGAGTTGCCAAAGTCCTAACAGTTTCGTCATTGCTGAAAAGTCCAAATACCAAGTTTCCTCTGAAATTTAAGGCAAACTTAGCTGTGAGTCCCTGTACAAATGAAAAGAAAGTCAAACTCTTCCTACATTCAGCGACAATAGACCTTTCCATTCCAAACATAGACCTTTCCATTCTGACAGTTACAAAGAGGAAGATACAAATGATTGAGGCAAAACCATGTCCAAACTCCAGCAGGGCAAACATTAAGTCCTCCACTTCCATGTCCAGCTTCTGAGGCAACCTGTGGCAAATTGTGAGCTCCGATAGGCTTATGTGACTCCACGCCTATGGTACTTTCAGTGGTTGTAGCTCTTATGGCTTCTGTCTTAGGCTGGCTTCGCTCCCTCCTTGCAGGTTTCCTTAGACAATCCACCCTCTTGGCTTTTCTAAATCCTTCTGGGGTCTCCACTGAACCACTGGCTTGAACCTCACAGCTTCACACCCTGCCCTCTCAGAGGCACACTGCCTGGCCTCCCAGACCTTCTGAGATCAGATGGAAGCCTCTCTAAGCTCAGAAATCTTGCATTCTATATGTACCTAAAACCAGTGCCACATGAATAATGCCAAGGTCTCCTGCCAGTTGGAGCAACATTGGTTTTCTTCTCTCTTAGCTATAGGGGTGAGTGTCTGAGTCACTGGGCACTCTAAATCCAGTTGTGAGAAGTAAGTTCTCTGTGCCACAGCCATCTAGAACCTGGAAGTGCTGCCGTTCTGGAACACAGTGTGGTTGCCTCCACTCTGAAACGTGGTGCTCTGCAGCTGTCTCCCTAAACATGTTTGCAGTTCACAACTTCATGGGTGCTTCCTGTCTCACATTTTAAATCATCCTGCTCGGCTCTTTCTCTTGATTTACAACATAAATCTGGCTATAAGTCACCAACGATAGCCATGCCACAGCCCCAACATTCAACTGCCTTGAAGTTTTTTCTGCCAGATTAATTAGTCCACTTCCCTTAAACTCAGTCTCAGGTAAATTCTCTGGACATGAGAAAAATGCAGACAAACTTTTTTCCAAGCCATAAAATATATCAGCTGCAGTCCAACAATCAGTGCAGTCTTTCTTCCCAGCAGAAACCTCCCAAGCCTGGTCCTTACTGGCAGGATTTCTCTCACTCAGCCTTCTAGAATTCTGAGCTCTAACCAGAATCTCCTCGCCAGAACAGCCTACAGCATTCCAGCTCTATTCTTTCAGGTAACATCTCCAAACCATTCCACATTCTTCCCACAGGCTAGTTTCAAATGCTGTCAAACCACATGGTCACACCAGTCACAGCAATGACCTTATTTCTGTGGTACCAAATTCTGTCTTGGTTACTTTTCTCTTGTTGCGGAGACAAAATACCTGATACCCAAAATTAAGGGAGGAAAGACTTATTTAGCTTATGGTTTGTGGAGGTTTTAGTGCATACTCAGCTGGCTCTAAGGCAGCATGGCATGGCTGAGAGGCAGCTGTTCATGTTAGCTGTGTCACATACCAAAAGTGACAAGCACAAAGGGCCAAAAGGAGGAGCAAGCTGCTTTTGCTCTCTTATATCGTATGCAAGCTACCTGCCCAGGGCAGGTGCAACACACACACAGCCAATCCTAGCACTAAACAATGAACCAATCACAAACCCTAGATTCAGCCATTTTTGAAAGTCCCATACCCCATGATTGCACAGGGCTTTTGGAGGACATTTAGGTGCAAACCATAACAGACAACTTTTATATTTTCTGTAATTAAGTGTAAATTGTTTAAAAATAAAGACCAAGTTTTTATTTATCTTTGTTACTTTATCCCTGGCTGCTCTTTGCATTAGACCTGATGAAGTCCTGCACTTAACTTTTACTTTTGCCTGAAACAGCCATACCACAAATAGCCCATCTCCATGGCTCTCTGTCTCTGCCCTTTACATGTTCCCAACATCACCTTACCAAAAGGGTTTACTGTAGGTACTTAAATTAGCAGTGCCCATTCCACTAGCATCCCACTAAAGTCATACATACCTCCATTCTCCTTCCTCTGATTTAATGTTCTTCAGATATGTCTTGCCACCTGGCACACTTATTTGTTTTCGATCATGAAAGACCTCACAAAAGAAGGAAAGTTGTGTCTTTTATTCATTATTTTATTTCCAGTACCTTGAAAAGTGCCTAGAATCTAATCAGGCAAGCAACAAATACTTGTGAAGTGAATAAATACGTGAAAGAATGAATATCTGTTATAGATTCATGCATATCATATACTAGCTCCTAAAGCAGAGTATGTGATATTTTTAAGACACCAGTAATAACTAGAGTGTTTCTCCTAATGGTAAATATTACCATTGCTGTCGCTCTGGGATATGACACAGCTCAAAGTAGCAAAACCGTTGTTGGCAACCATTGAACTTATGTGATGAGTTAATTACATACCTGCAGACAAAGAGCAGTGAGTCATGGTATTTCTAGTGTGGTACATGGACTTCAGATAAGTCAACATATTTCCAAACTTCTACCATAGCATCACGCCCTTTTTTAATGAATGAGAGAATTGCTTTGGAATTGATAGCTAATGCCATGCACACCTTGCTAAACTAGAGTAGATCATTGCTATTAGTAGTTCTGATCCCATGTGGCCCAATTACTTTCTTCCACATTTAAGCTTTGCTGCCAGCAAAAGTGCTTAAATCCCATGCTACAGTTAAACAGATGCTGGCACACTTTCAATGAATGTGTCTAATCCTACATCAAATCTCTCTTTTCCTTTATCTTTCGGCAACTATCTATGCTCTGGTGATAGTCAGATGTTCAGGCCAGAAGCAGGGATATCATCTTTGATTTCTCTTTTTCAGCTTCATAATCTAGAAATTCAGTGTGCTAAGTCAACGCTATCTTGAAACTGTTTCACTGATACAAAAATTACGTCAAGCCACCATCGATCTTGTGTAGTCTAATACATTTATTCCTCACTAGTTTTCCTGCCTCCAGTCTTATTTCTTTCCTATGCATTCACCTCGAGAATTGTAAAACATTGTTGTAAAAATGCAAATCTATGTTGGCTTTTTTTTCTTCTTTGGGCTGTAGTTAAATTCTTCAGTATGCATGAAAGATCATCCATGTGCAGGACCTGCCTCATTCTTCAGCCTCTGATTCCATCCCGTCCCCATCCACGAGAATTCTGAATCACCTGGAAACTGTGCTCCCAGCTCAGTCCTGAGGCAGCTCAGGACTGTGCCCATCCGATTCCTCATACTCTAAAAGTTCCCTCCTAGTCTGGTGCAGTGTATTTCACTGTCGAGTTTCATTTTGAAGGCTATTTCTACCCAGAGACGACATTCTTGATGTCCTGAGAATTAGGTAACTTTCCTGTCTGACCATTTATTATGCGATGTTTGCTTTTGTCATAGGATTTATCACTCAATGCTGAAATTACGTAGTTGCTTTGCTTTTCACCCAACAACCTGCGCAGCGTTTGACGGGTAGGAAAGGTTCAGCTTTCTTGGTTGAACGAGTACATCCTTGGCAGCAATGAAAGTGCATTTACAGAAATGGAGAGGGGATGGGATGGGATACATCTCTGTGTTACATCTCTGTGGAAGACCTTTTAGGGAGTTCAGGTTTCTTAAACCAATTAGGGAGTTTTGAATATACAACTGTGTGATTTTTAAATGTGCCTTTATTCAAAGCCAACTTGTGCTGATCAAGAATTAAATTGCATTATAGAAGCAAGTGTGTATGCTAATATGAATATGAAACAAGATTTATTTAAGGTTTGGGGCTGTTACTTTCAGCAGGTGTGAAGCAAACATAATTTTTAACCTCCTCAAATGCAATTAAATAGTGTGGGGAAATCATTGATTAAGATTACATCTTCCTTTAACCTCTTCCACCTGAAAAGTGCTGATTATTAGATATATGACAGCCCAGAAATTGTAAGTGTAATAAGAATTCAGTCCTGATGCTATAAAATTTTAAAGTGACATCCCTTAAGGGTAGGTTTAATTTATATATTTGCTGAAGATGAAATATTTTTAAGGTAATATGTAATTTTTTCTATAGGCACTTACATTCTTTTATTAACATTTTGTCTAGTTGTTGAACTTAATTTACCTACATCTTGCACCTTCCTTGATATGCCACAATAAGTTGCAACTAACTTAAATATGAAATAAAATACATGGATGCCTTGGTTCATAAACTTATTTCTTTCTACAATTCTGATCACAGAATTTGTTCCATGATTCTGGTTCTAGCCAAAAAGAAATAAGAAAGGACTAAGTTCATGAGTCAACGTACCACTGTAACTGGAAAGAGAATTATACATCTAAGTTGCTAAGTTGATTCTGAAGCAATAAAAGATAATGCAAGTGTAAATTATCATAATTGCATGACATACTAAACATGTAATTATATGTAAAAATCATACATATAAAATTAAAAATCTAGAATTAGAAAACCAAATAAATAAAATAATGACAATAAACAAAAAGAATTCAAAGAATAAGAAATATATACAACTAGTAGTGGTCAGGTAGAAAAATAGAAATATTCATGTGATAAAATATAAAAATAGTAGGAAAATCATATTAATTACAATGAGATTCATGTGCAATTTTATCGACCTGATCTACTTCATCTAACCTTTTAGCCATGTGCTAGCAATACTGTCCTGTGTTTTAAAAATATACATCTATATCTATATGTATATGTATATTAAATATATATGTATATATATATATACACATATATGTATTTATATGAGCTGGGTGTGGTGATACATACTTATAATCCAAGCACACTGAGAGGCTAAGACAGGACATAGCAAAGTCAAGGGCAGTCTGCATAGTTTAGTAATTTAGAATGATTGTGCCTTGAATAAGAAACAAGGACTGTAAAGGTCATGGATTTGATCTTCAATGCTATAAAATAAAATATAAAATAAAATAAAATAAAATGTGTATTTATATATGCTAGTTTTTAACTTCTTTTCAAAAAGCATCTTAAAGCTGAGCAGGAGAACTTACTGATATTGTAATACTATTCAGATATCTTATATCTGAATAGTGCAACAAGAGTCAGGAAAATATTGAGAAAGAATCTTATTCTTATAAAACTGTATTTCAAAGCTTCTGTAATTCCAATAGTGTGGTAATGGCACATGAAGGGACAAGAAGACAAGAAATTTACTACATGGTAATTATAGCATCTTTGGAGCATCATGGGCAAAGAGATGTGTTAATTTATGATTCTGGGACATCTTATAGAGTTTTTTTTGTTTTTTTTTTTACTATTTTCTTTTTTGGTCCCACAGATCGAACTCAGAGCCTCATGCTTGCCAGGCAGTCACTGCACTGTGAGCTTCATTCCTGGTCCATCTTATAGTGATTTGGAAAATTAAAATTAATTGGATACTTATACAAGTGGTGGTGAATCTGTTATTCGCTTTTCTTTTAAGACAAAAGGTGCTAATATATGAGGTGTTTTCTAAACTAAAACTTCAGTATTCAGGTTTAAGTGCATTGTTAACATAGTGCAATTAATAAATGGGTTATAGGTTGTGGTTTGGGCAGTTGTCTCTCAAAGGTTTACCATCACTGCATAAGAAATTCCTAGTGCATTGGGAATCTAAATGTAAAAAGAAAATGAAAATATACAAGAACTAGAAAAAAACAGAGGCAAATCCCTCTTTAATAAAACATTGTGTTTCACAAACTTGAAAAGTAAAAAAAAAAAATTGACACATATAACTTCTCCACTGTGTAGAAACACTTCAATGGCTCACAGTCTTTCACACGAGAGGCCAGTGTTCAGCACTCTGCTTTCTGCTCTCATCTGGCTTATGTAAAAATGTAAGGTTTGGTGCAGTTTTCTGAACCTTGGTGCTTTATGTATAAACCTCTTAGGCCTTAGTATGGGAAAAACTGACAAAGAGGGTGTGAAAATTCAGTTGGCTTAATAGTTCAATATAAAATCATTAGTACTAAATTTGTCCAAGGTGTGGTCAGTAATACTAATAAAAAGGCCAGGTATATACTACCACTGCATTTTACTGGTACACTCTGTTTCCAAGGAAGGCTTTGAAAATAAATGTAGTATTCTCGGAGATGACTAGAAAATATGACATGAGTCACAAATGCAATAACCACTGAATTTGCCAAGCAAGCTAAAACTGAAGACTCTGAGAGAAATTTCTGAGTTGTGATGATTCCTGCAAACAGGGACGCTGGGTCAGCAGGATCGCTTATGCAGTTTGGAAAAAAATAAGTTTGGAAGAACAGTATCATTACCTAAAACTATGAAAACATGCTGAATAATGAGCTAGAAATTATTGGAGGTATGAAGTGTAATCAAGGTTCTACCGCTCCATACTTGTACGCATCGAAGATGGAAACACAAATTCTAGGGCACCACGTTGTACTGCATGGTGGACACTAAGTGCCAGTGGTCACTGTAAGACTTAGCAACAGGAACTGAAAATGACCAAGATTACAAAGTGCACATTTGGAAGAGACTCAAAATAGGTTTTCAGCTTGCTATTAGAAAACAGCAAATTGTGAAGGAGTCTAATCGTGTTTCATATTTCATGTTACAAAAAAGAAGAATGCAAAAAACCTACATTCATCCACTAATCTCTTCAAAAGAAATCCCAGAAGGGTGTATTAGCAATAAATGTAATTTATTTGCAACATACAATGTGAGGCAACGGAAATATAGTAATATAAAAAGAATGATATTTCTTTAAGTATACTTTTATAGACCTTTAGAATATATCAACTAGAGATGACTTCTTAATGTTATTTTTTTAAAAATTCTGTCATTGTTTGATTGTTCATTTTTTATGCTTTGATTTTGTAACTTGAACAATGACTTCTAAGATAGCAATATGCAATATGTCAACTAGAGATGATTTCTTAATGTATCATTGCTACCCTTTTTTCTGTTTTCTCTTTTTTTTAAATTAAAAAAAAGAATATACACTAAACCACAAGTAAATAAAACCAAGCAGAAGGTAGAGAGAACTTAGTTATCTAACTGATATATGTGTTATAAATGAACAGTATAACCACACTAGAGAAAGAAGAAAAGAAAAAAAAAGACTTAAGTCATTTTGGAAAATAAAATTTTGACTGTTTACTAAACACAAATATTGTACTCCAGTTAGTAACTTCATTTCTTATAATGTATTAGTTAATAAATTTTTGTGGTATTGAGTAATGAATTTAGGTCCCTCTCCCTGAACTGCATCTTCAGTCCTATTAAAACTATTTTATTTTGAAATAGGTTTTTGATAAGTTAATGATAATAAATACAATTAGCAAATAGTAAATACATTGATAATAAGAGCCTGATAAAAGTTACAAATAAGAGAAGAAGAAAAGCTACAGTGAGTCTTCTTGTAGTGCATTAATATCAGGGGTATAACTATGAATTCTTAGATTTCAATATATTTATATAATGTTAGCTATAGACATATAGATATGTATATGTAGACATCCATACTTGTATTTCCTAGCTCTCTCCACTCAAAAGACCTAGGAGCAAGACTAGCCCAAGACTGGTGACATCACTTAACATCTGGATCTTAATTTCTAAGTATTAGTTTCCAATTTAAGAAACAAAGTCCAATAGCAAAATGCCTGATGGCTGTGCCTAGTGGGAGCAGGGTGAGAAAGGACCATCTCGTGGTGTCAGAAGTAAGGAAGTGCTTATGGAATGACTGAGAGAGGGATCTGGAAAGGATTCAGGAACCAATGAAAGGCAAATGAGTACATATACAGATGTGAACAAAAGAATCAGTAATTCTTACACTGTGTTATAACCACAAAATGAAATAAATATTTATGAGTCTCAACTTATGTAAAATGAATAAGTGAAAGAATAAATTCATAGAGGGGCAACAGCTATTCCTTGCAGTAAAATTTCAACAAATAATCTAAATGGAAAAATGAAAATAAAAAAGTCAGCATTAGTCAAAAAATGTGTAATATTGATTACAGAAGGTAATCAGTACGTGTGGAAATTAATAGGTGAAATAAAATGAGAAAGGATATTTGAATAGTGTCAATGTATTTTTAATTAAAATACTTCTTAATTATTAAAGAGATGACAGGGCTGGGGGTGTAGCTCAGTGGTAGAATGCACAAGGCTGTGGGTTTGGCCCATAATGTCATTAACAGTAAGTAAGGAATGGGCCAGGGATTTAGCTCAGCAGCATAAGCGCCTGCCTGGCAAGCACAAGGTTGTGAGTTTGATCCCCAATACAAAAAAAAAAAAGTAGGGGAAGTGAGTAACTTCACTGTGAAGGCAAGGGGCAGGCACTGTTAACTAAGTGATCGGAGGTGATACTCTCAGTCATAATTGTGCCTCACACTTGAGAAGGTAATGCATTATTTCTGTGAATTTTCTACCACGTGCTTAACAGATACTTGAGAAAGGGATGGCTGAGAAAGGGAGGAAAAGGGGATCACTATTGATAGTAGTTTGACACCACCATTGTGGTTAAAATGTTGAGCAAGATGTAGAGGAGGTGGAGTGTGAGAAAAACTGTGAATCTACAGAAATTAAAAATCAATATGGGGTGTGAAGCAGTGGGTGCCAGAGAGAGCAGATGGAGACTACACACACATTCAAATTGGTGGGCTATTAACCAAGTGGATGGTTTTGTCATGTATTTTCTGCAGGATGCACTGGAGAAGATAAAGAATTTTTCCTGTTTTAAAAATGGTGGAAATATTTTGCATAATGTTGCAGTTATGAGGAACAATATGAAGTTTTCTTTCATTTATACATTAATGATCAACATAAGATACTTAACATATCCACCATCTTAAATTTTTTATCATTTCTTTATGGTGAATACATTCAAATTACTGTCTTCTAAATATTTTAAGATCTATAATATATTACTCTTAATTATATAAACCTTGCTGTAGCATAGAACACCAGAATATATTCCTCTTTTATTTCTCCCAGCAAAGAGAAACATGTTATTTATTGTGAGAAGTATCTGCTATCTTTCAAAATCTGTCAGTTCATGAGTGCAGTGTGGCCAAGCGGGTAACATATCCTTCCTGGAATCTTTTATTGCTTTTTATTTATTTTTCCTATCTAACATTGAGGTCAGATAATCACATTGTATCAGAGAGACCAGTTGTAAGCTGCGGCATGCCCCTGGGCAAGCCAACTCACCGCGAAGCACTCGCCTCTGGGACACCAGGGCCACTGTGTGTAAGTTCTTTAGCCGTAGTTTATGCTTTGCACCGAGAAGCTGCACTTTTTTGGTGTTTTATTGTTGCTGTTGTTTTCTACATCACTGGATTGCTCTTTTAGCTGAGCTGACCAACTGGAAGCAGCGGTGACCTCAGGTTTGTCATGAGAGAAGCTTCTAGACTGAGCTGCAGGCTCACAGTACAGTCCCTGACCCCTGCACACATTACCACAAAAGGAATTCTATTTAAACCACTAGAAAGAATTTCCATGAGTTGTTACTCTTACATTTTATTTAAACGTCAAAAAAATGACAACTGTGTTAGATGTGAAGTTAAAATTTGGGACTTACTTAAAATTTAGAAGATTGAGTCAGTGTTGGTTTATATACAAAATACAAAATTTATTATTTCCTCAGTAATATAACATATTCTGACCAGCTACTGGTGGCAAAATTTCTTTGTAAATATTTCATATATAAAATAGAATATGATATTTGAGACGGAAAGGTCTTTAACAATATGGTAAATAATGTATTTGTGCATTTTCAAATCATAAGTTTTAGTTGATGTATATTTTATGTACATAGTTTCCAATCAATTAAAATATTTCTTCTTAGATAGCAACAACATATTTTATTATTTTCCTTCCTTATGGCAATAGAGTTCTATTAAAATAACAAAAACATGCATATACATATAACTACATAAACATAGTCTTGCAATTTTCAGTGTATATATTCCCAGGTACTGATCATGCAATGCTTATTCACAGTGTTAAAATAACCAACATCATCCCAACCTGAAACACTTTCATCATGTGGAAGTCTTCACATTTTCATATTGCTTCAAATTTGAAAGGACATTCACAGGAATTTTCTTTTTTACTAAAATCATGCAACTTAGCAATAAGAAACAAGAAAGAAAATACTAATGCAATATTAAAGCACAGTGTAATGTTTATTATTTAAGGAACAAGTTTTGTTTTGACTTGGGAAGGTGTTCTTACTAAGTCTGAATACTTTTTGAAAGATGTCTTATGTTTTTGAACACACAATATTTTTTCCAAAGAAATCCTGCTGATTTTCCTTTTTCTCAATTCCCTGCCCTCAAGCCTGAGTATTTAACAAATGGAGGAAATAACAAAATAATTTAAAACTATGTAACAACACTATAACTGCCAATGGGTAAAATTCAGTATTTAAAACAATGCCATCACCAGTACTGCTGTTAACTTTATTCCAGCAGTTTTAAAATTTTATTTTACTGTGATAAGAAACTTATTACTGTACATGAGATTTACTGTTTTAACAAATTTTAAACATGCAATTTGTTATTGTTGACTATTTGAGATTATTTAAGTAGTTTGTGCCTATTTATTAACAACCCATAATTTTCTCACGTTGCAGCCTTCTTTGATTTTATGAATCTAATTTAGATACATATATGTGGAATCATGTAATATAGTACTTGTCTTTCTAGCTATGTTGTCTTATTTCGTTTGACACAGTATTCACAAGCTCAATCTATATGGTCCTTCCTTTTATACAGAGGATAGGTTACATTGCCATGTATGTGCACATTTATACACACATGCACACGCATTTGCACACACTATTTTCTTTACCCATCATCTATTGATGGATATTCGGGATGAATGGACATCTTAGTATTGTGAATAACGGTGCAGTGAAATTTGTATATATTAAAGTATAAAAAGTACAAAAGGGTGCAGTTGTATGGAACATAGTATGGAAGTTCCTTAAACATTAAAGATACAGGTGTCATATAATCTGACAGACCCACAACTGAGTAGATATTCAGAAACTTTTAACTCAGGATATATATATATATATATATATATATATATATATATATATATATAAAATATCCAAGTGGAATTGTTGGGAAATGTGGTAGTACTCTGCATACTGTTCCTCATAGTAGCTGTACAATTTCACATTTTTACCAAAACTATGCCAGAATTCCAACTTCTCCACGTTCTCTGAACAGTTGGTTTTGTTATTAAATAGAAGCCATCCTGACCATTACGTGATAATATCACATTGTGGTTCTGCTTTGCAGTTCTCTGATAATTAGTGACAATGAGCACTTTTTCATGTCTGCTCATGTCTGCCAACTTTGGTGAAATTTCTATTCAGAATCATAGCACATTTTGTATGACTATTAGGCCTTTTGTTTTTGTGTTGGGTGATATATCTGTAAGTTTTGGATGTTAATCGCTTATTAGGTACATTTCTTATGAACAGTTTATCCCAATTCATAGTTTTCTATCACTCTGTTGGTGATTTCCTTTGTTATGGTATTGACATAACATGGAAAATAACATAGAACCAAGAAATGAATCCTCACATATATAGTCAAATTACATTTCAGCAAGGGTACAAAGATCAACTATATCAAACTAAAAAGCTTTGCATAGCACAGGAGCCAGTGCCCTTCCTAACACTGAAACATGAAATATATTCAAAAGTAGATATTTTGAACTGACATATATTATAATAGTAAAAATACATGTAAGTGTAATATAAGATAAAAAGTTTCCAGAAAAACACTTTTAATTCTGAAAAACTTATGAATGATAAAAAAACTATAATGCTAAGAAGATTTTTGGCTTTGTAGGAAATCTTTCCTAACTGCAGTTTTTATTACTATCATTGTTATTTTAAAAATCACAGTAACTATAGAAAATAAATCATAAATGTAGTTTTAGTTAAAATGATGCTGCAAAAGCTCATTTTTAATATATTAGAGCCTATACGACTATGTTCTTAAGAAGTATATTTGCATCTTATTTATCAAAGTTTACATTTAATTTTTGTCATTGTACCAGATAATTAAAACTAAACTCAAACTCTTGACCATTTTATAGCTACTGATTTTGGTTTCTGTGTCTATACTCACATTGAGCACGTAATTTATAAATGAATAGAACAACATTAGTCTTTAAAAATAAAATATTTTTATGTGGAAATCTATTTTTACAAGCTACTATAAGTTGAAATCATGTGGAAGATGAAAAGGGAAATAGAACTGTTTTCAGTTAAACACAGATTAACCATGCTCCGAGTCCCAAACATCACAAGTAAAGTGGTTACTACATTTTTAAGACACAAAACTTGTCCTTAAGGTTTACAATCAGATAGGACCTAAGGCTCTGTTCCAGTATGAGTTAGCATCCTCTCAAAATTGCTATGTTGTGTAAGTTATTAAAATCTTTCTAAAATGCTCTTTTCCTCAGTTAAAAAGGGATATCAAGAACTTTACTTTGTAAAGATTTAAGAATCGAATATAAAATACTGTGAAGATAATAGATAAAAAATAAATGGCAGGGCTGGAGGTTTAGCTCAGTGGCGTAAGTGCTTGCTTGGCAAATGTGAGGTTGTGAGTTCAATTCCCGGCGCACACACACACAAAGAAAGAAAGAAAGAAAGAAAGAAAGAAAGGAAGGAAGGAAGAAAGAAAGAAAGAAAGAAACAGCAGTACATCTTTCTCTTCATCATAGAGTTTTTGGAAAATCAAATTTTAAAATTAAGTGTGTAGAAGTTTACATATCAATATACAGATGTAAGGAATTATTATAACTAATTTTAAAAATAGGTAAATTTACTCTTATTTATCTGGATGAGACCAAATCCAATGAGTACATATTTTGGTGTTTGTGCCTTCACAGCCAAAATAGAAGGTAAATTGGATTTTTTTCCTTATGTAAAAAGCTGATATACCTAGTTTATATTAAATCATCTCAAGTAGAAACTCTAGAAATGAAAATAAAAATATTGCTATAGTTAGATACTGCAGATGAATTAAATAGAAATGAAAAGACCTACAGTTATACTTTTATTCATGCTGAATCAGTCCTTCAATTTGCTATTTTTTATAGCTAACTTTATAGCTAATTTTTATAAAATGAAAAACCACCATAGATACGGAAAAGGGATAAAGTAATGGAAATGTTCCTATCAGAGGCACGATAATTGTAGAAATTTCTGTAGTATATGCTGATGCTGTGATTTGTTAATACAAAGTGGAATAATTAAATCAGAATAATTTCCTCCAACACTTAACCTTCTCTGATGCACCCATTTGAAATTTACTCTCAGTATATTCGAAATGTGTAATGCTCATTATTAACTGTTTTCCCACTATTGCAATAGAACTAAAAATAATCCTCTTGTTTAACTGAGATTTTGTACCCTTGTACAAATCCTCATTCCCTCATACCCCAGCTTCTGTAAGCAGTGTTCTATTCTCTGCTTCTATGAATTCAATTGGTTTGTGTTCCACACAAATACAAGAGCGTGCAATATTTCTGTCTATGCCTGACTATTTCATTTAGCATAATGTTCTCCACTTCTTCCATGTTGTTGCAAACTGCAGAATTTCCTTTTCCAAAGCCTAAATAGTGTTTCATCGTGTATATGCACCTTTTCTTCACCCATTCATTGTGTTGATAGATTTAGGTTGATCCCATAATGGGGCTTTTGTGAATAGTGCTGCAATGAACATGGGCTGTATCATTTTAAAATTGTGGTCCTTGTTCCCTTTACCATGTCTACTAAATCCTTTTCATATAGATCTTGTTTTTTTTAATGAAAAGCTTTTGAACGAATGAACTATGAATAAATCATTGTAGTGCAGATTTTAAAGGTACATTTAGCTTCAGACCATTCCTCACACTTGTAGAGCTCGAGAAGTATAAGCATAATGTAAGAAAAACATGAAGAAAATACTTTTATAAATTTTTTATAAAAAACAATACTTTATTTTCAAAAAATATTTTATAAAAAATATTTTTATAAAATGTATTATAAAATACTTTTATAAATATCATTTAGAAAAACTAAATGTTACTGAGTATTTTTAAACATATGATGAAATGTGGAATTTCATGCAAGATACATGAAATCCATGCTTATTTTTAAAACTAGAGAGAACTCTTGTAAGAAGCAATAGGCATATTTTATAATATAAAAAATATTAACTACGTTTAATTGAGTACACTTAGGCACACACTCAAAGATAATTTATAAAATAAAACCATTTGTTAAAATAATAGGGTTATGGAGACTTACCTTATTTTCTCTAAGGCTTTTGTAAAGAAAAACAATGCTTACTTTAAAAAAATTCTACCATGCATTACATATTTCAGTTTTGCTTACAAGTTTTCATTCTTTCCTATAAAATCTGTGGGGGAATAAAGCTTTCAATCAATCTCAAGTTTTTCTGCTTTGTACAATAAGCTTTTTAATTTGAGGTGGTTGTTAAATTAGTAGGATAAACTAGTTCAGGAATTATTAATTAATATATGCTAATTAAAAGCACAACATATTTTAAAGATGAATATGCAGAACCAAAATGGAAAGGTAAAGTAGCTTGAGGCCACTGAAGTTAAAAAAAAAGTACAATTTAAAATTATAAACCGAGTTCTCAGAGGACCAGGGGTAGTAGAGCTGCAAGGACAGGATTCTTTGCACCCGGCACACTCTGCAATTTCTGAGCCTTAGAAGCTGAGGGCCTTCTGTGGATGCAGCTGTGCTAAGTTAATTGTATCACAGTAACATAGAAACCACTAAACTTCTACAGGACCTGAGACTAAGTCCATGAGATCTGCGTTTTGCATAGTACTGGGGGAGCTTGTATTTGAGAATGGATGGAATTTAACTGTCAGCTTCCAAATTTAAATTTATAGACATAGGAATGTTTAGAGGCTGTTTTGATATAATTTTAAAAGAATCTTGCTGATCAAGAATTTGTGGTCTGAAGATTATTTTAATAATGGTAACCTAACTAAATTTAATTACGTTAAACTAAAACTACCTTAACTATTTAAACATTTTTGAAGAAACAAAAAATCAAATTAGTAATTGAGACTCAAATTTCTAGGTATAATTTTATATGAAAGAAATTTTGCTGCATAACATGTTTTAAAATTAGACTTGTTCAGTATTTTAATGTCTAGAGGTCTGATAGAACTTTTAAATCATCTTATTGACCGCTTCCCTACAAAAAATAGGCGAATCCTCATGACAAGATGCCAGTGTGCTCATCGTGCCAGGAAGTAGCCACTACCTCAGTCAGTGATTGAGTTTGCTACTAATGTATTGTCAGGTGTAAAACTTCATGTAACCTATTATGAGACAACATTTATTATCTCACAAAGTGTAACTGACTCACACCTAGTAAATTCATGATGGAAGGTGTACTTCCAAATAATTATTTTATTCTGATTCTCTAAGAACCTGTATTATTCTGACAAAATGAGCCAAAGAAAGAATTTATTGAGCAGTGATGGTAACATCTGATTTATAAATGTTCTTAAGCAAGAACATTTGTTCAAGCAAGTTTTAGAGAAACCTGTGTGTGTGAGTGTGTGTGTGGGTGTGAGTATTCAGGCTGATTGCAGGCATATCTGGAAGTCTTCTGTTGCTCCGGGGTCCAGATGAACATCCCTAACATCTACAAAAGGTTTGCAGTGAAACCATCTGCTTTTCTTGTCTCCAAAGTAGCGGATATGCCAATAATTTAGAACCCACTGCCATGGAGGCCAGACCTAATGACAATCACAATTACTACTGGTTCCAATACACTTTTTATCTTTTAACAAATCGAATTAATAGCTGCTATGTTTTATGATAAGTACTGCAACATGTCAAATTAACATAGGTCTGATTTTGAATTACAAAGAACACGTAGCAATTTGCTACATGTTACCTTGGCATTCTGTAAAGCTGCAAACTTTGGCAATGGTCATAATCAAAAGATTCTCTAACTTACCATACTGTGGCCTCTGTCAGTTACATTTGCTCCGATCATATAGTTAAGGACATTTTCTGCATGCTCCTAACTTCCGTGAAGCTTCACATCTGAAGCCCCTTTTAAAGTGTAGCAATAGGCAAAGCTTTGCCTCTGCTCAGTTACCTGTACATATTGTTCCCTGCTGAAAATATAAACATTTTACTGTTCCTCTTTCTATTTTTGTTTTGGGGACCAAGAAGCCCTCAAAAGGAGTGTTTCCTTCTCATTAATTGTCAATTGAATAATACGACAAATCAGATCAGGAAGAGAGCATTCACATCAAGACAAAAGGATCAGAAAAAGGCAGCACAGGAACTACAGGACTGGGCAATTCTTAGATATAGGACATACAGCAGTCTACCTTATCTGCCTGGCTGATTGCTAAATATGAAAACATGAATATAAAACCATGAATAGTATCAAATTATATATGTAATATGTATTTTTATGTATCACAAAGTTTAATTTGTAAATTGTGCATGCAAGAGATTAACAAGGACAAATAAATTGGCCAATTATAATAATATACTGTAATAAAAGTTATATTCTTGTGGTCTCTCAACATTTTCGAATTGTTAATTGCACAATAGTAACGTTTTCAGACTCTAACTGTCTATGGGCAACTGAAACCATGGAAAGCAATAGAGCAGATAAAGAGGTATTACTATTTTGGGGTGGTAAGCAGGCAGAAAAAATGTGAAACAACGTAATTCTCTACTAGTTAGAATATGCTATGCTTCAGTAACAAAAAGATTCAAGCCCCTGTGAAGAAGGGAACTCTACAGTGAATTTTCAAGTCAAGAGGTTTTGATGGGCCTAGGACTCTTTTCATCTGTGGTGCTACCATACTAGGAAACATTTCTGTCATCTGACTTCAGCTAGCAGGGGGAGAAAAAGGTGTGTGTGCTAGGGGACATGTGTCAGTCCTGAAAGTGGCCAGCACTGTCTTGACTCTGTCTATCGGGAAGGACTTAACCACTCAGCTGCAATAGTCAACTGAATAATATCACAAGTCAGAGCAAGAAGGGATTATTCACATTAAGAGAAAAGGATCAGAAAAAGGCAATACAGGAAATGCTTGGTTTGGGCAATTCTTGAACTATAATTCAGTGGCCCCCTTTCTGCAGGATTATATGCAAAGACCCCCCAGTGCATTCTGAGACTCGAGTAGGTTAGGGAAACACAAAACTAATGCAGAGGAGGAAGAGGAAAATGGACAGTAGAGGACTGTATCCCAAATATTAAAACAGCAACTAAAAATAAGAGTTATGCATAGTACAAGGCACAATTTTTCTGTAAGACAGTGACAGTCATGTCTGTTAATTTCTCTTCCTTACTTACAACTTTTCATTTTTCCAGTGATAGACAAACTTTAGCATGGAGAGTTTTCAGAATGCACTGAAGGACTCCAGATTGGCAGGACAACATTCTATCATGTCGAACACATTTCTCCAAAGATTAACTGTATGTCTTGCTGCAACATGAAGAAATGTGATTTAAAAACTTCTATTTACATAATCAAGTAAAACAATTTATTTACACTTCAAATGACTTTCAAAGATTTTAGTTGTAATTCTCAACTTCCTTAATTTTAATAATTTTAAAAGATAATACAGTGGTTAAAATAAAACACTTATTCCCTAAATTAAGATTTATCACAGAGAAAACATAAAACATCTGAGCTGTTGCCGAACATGACCCCATTTCTAATGACTCTGTCTCGACAGTAAATGGTAGACACTGTCTCAGAGACTCAGGAACTGCACATTGGTGCGCTAAGCAAAGCCCTGTATGTCACTACCAGCAGGGCAGTGAACCCCAGCACCGTCACCTAGAGAAAAATGTTTGCGTTTAACATCAATACTACTTTCTCCAGAGATGTCCTATTATGAGGTTTCATCACTTAGCAGAAAAATCTGTATGTAACCAAGAGCAAAAATTATGTAAAAATGGAAAATGATTGAAAGATTCACACTCAGATGGCCGGTAATTCACTCTTTAACTAGCAATGATGCTATATTATAATGTAAATTACCTTGATGCCTTACTTTCAGAAGAAGAAATTGTTCTCATTTTTTATGACTTGATAGGCACTTGCTCTAATCCATAAAAGAAAAAACTGACTCTGCCTTTCCCTACTCTCAGCAATTCTTAGTATTCCATTTCATAGATACTTATTTTAGCAAAGCCCTCCATGACAGTTTATTTGTTGACCAGCAGAATATCCATGACAAATATTTCTCCCCACAGTTTGGAAATGAAGGTAACAATTTGCAGAAATGCCAGTATGAACATGTTCAATCCCTTTTCAAATTCATTTTTCCATTTCAGAACATGACAAACCCCGTATTCAGTAATTTTTTCAGGTGACTATAAATAAACATGTTTACCTAATAAAATGAAACAAAATCTAGATGGGAATTCTGGTCTTACCTGCGCCACTCCACCAACTGTCTTCTTAGACAACACTCAATGGTCAGCCTTTAGAGAGTGAATGAGAATAAACCAAAAGCCCTCTGTGTCTCCTAAAGCAAAATTTTGCCCGGGATTTTCTTAATTAATTCAGTGACATATGTCTCTGTACTCTTAAAAGATATCATTACAAATTAGTTTCTTTTGTTGGAAGAAAGGAGTAATCATCCTTGGAAAGAGAAACACAAATCTCATTGGTAATATACTTTTCTTACTTGCAAGTAGTTTTGCAAAAACTCACAACAAGGAAGAGATACACAGTCAAACTAATTTTCAAATACATACTTTGTTCTCTGGAAAAAGAAATGGCTCACTGGTTAACAGTGAAGCATAATCTAAGCCAAATTTATCTATCATGGTTCAACACAAACATATATCTGATATATGGAAAAAATAAATGTGTTTTAAAGTTATTTAAGAAGTATAAGTATCTTTGAAACCGGTGCACAAAATGTAATATTATCACATGAATTTAGAATATACATATGTAGTACTAAGTGAAATCAACCAAACACTGCTAAGTTTTCACTAGTATAATTATTTTAAGGTATATGATCAGATCCATACTATAATTCATAGATGACTGATGTATAGAATGGAGTATGACAATGTAGGCAGTGACACCAATAATCTAGCACTGTAAGTACACTCTCTCTCCCATCTCCAGTTTCTGTGATGGTTTACAGAAAACACTGTCGGTCAATTTGGCTGGCAAGGTGAATAAATGGATGGGTGGACACATGTATGCTTGAGGCAGGTGGAGAAGATTTCAGAAATCCTGACATCAATATTTATAACAACAGAAAATCATTGTCCTCCCATGATAATGCCTAAAGAAAAGAATTAGGAAACTATTTTCAGCCCACCTGACATATGTATGACGTCATGTTGTTTGTTAGTGGTCATTAGGGTTGTTGGTTTTTGGTTACTGTTTGTCCAGCCTGTGAGGTTATGCTGTCAAGAGGAACTCGGTGGAGGCTTCTGCTGACTGCTAACGGAGAGGAAGAAATGTACACTTGCCTTTCCATTCTGCTGCTCCCCTGGCAGCTCATTCCTTTGAGTTACCACAGAGTATTGAAATGGAAAAGATTTGTGCTTGCTGAAGCACCTTGAGCAGAATTCTTGTCAATTTCAATCAACAATCTACTTAGAAGTTTGGAGGCAGCCGGGTACATGAGGTGAGGAGTTAGGCATGAACGGACTTATATCACACATATGTTGTGGAGCTCCGACTAAGACATTAAAACCCTTATTAGCCCTTATTGTAAAAAGTAGATTCACTTTTAAATTTAAAAGAAAGTTGTCCGATTATAGTTTAACTGTCTAGTGCTCATTTCCAAAATAGATAAACTGAACTTCTTAAGGCATCAGTACAGGTTTCAGCATTCAGATTTAAAATTAATTGTGAATTTAGTAAGTGTTACCAAATTTCTAACTTCTGCCCAAAGAGTAGGAATGGTTAAATAGGGACCTCCGTTGTCCATGTCATTTGTAGCCTGTGTTGAACAGAATCATGATTTCCATTGGAAACCATCACAAGTATTGGGTAGCGGCAGAGTCATGCCGTTCACTGCTCTTGTGTGACGTATCAGCACTCCTGATCTTTGGCAGACATTCCTCCCACCAAACCAATCGTGCTTCTCTCTGCATCTATATACTTGAAATTTTGTGAATATTAAAAGCAGGTCATTACACCAATTTGAGCTAACAATGTGCATGTTTGATTATGTCCTACTCTGTGGCAGTGGTAGAACTTAATGCTTGGAAACGTGACAGTGGGCAGCAGGACATAACAGACCCTACTTTTTAAATAAACATGCTTGACTTACTTTGAAAACTAATGAAGAAGTCCACAGTGTCCACGCCACTTGTGTTCTTGAGTTGGATGAATAAAAGGACACAGCGTAAACCAGTACAGTACAGCATTTTCCTTACACGTGATTCACATGGGCTTTGGTCCTGTGGACAGGCAAAGTTGGTGAAGAAAAAGGAACCCCAGGGGGTCTACACAACTTTTCAAAGAACGACTGTTGAGACTGTAAATGTGCAGAGTTACCTGTTCTGTACTGTGTTTGTATGAGCAGCTAACACCTTGTAAAATTGAATTTTCACTTTACTGTAGACAAACTCGCCGATTTGAGTTTACTCACTACTGAGTCTTCCACTCATACCCTTCTACCCTGGAGTCCTCAACGGGGCAGCTATCACACTGTAATCTAAGTGGGCTGCAGAATGTCTTCACCCGTCGTCTAGGAAAAGGAGCTCTTCTGATTTTTTACACCAAAGCACAAGATTACATCAGAGTGTCAAATTTAATCTTCAGACCAATAGTTTTTTTTTTTTCAAACAATGGCATTTTTCTTAAATGGGGCCTAATATTTTAAAGTCGTGAGACGGCTTATAAAATTCCAGACTTACGTCTTTTCTGACACTATTGCTGAACTGACATTTCCTCTTGGCAGTCGCTGGCCAAGGAACAGTAACTGGCCCCGACCAAACACATTGCAGGCAGTCAGGAGCTTGGTGCCACCAGTTAAAATTGTTGGCTTTGCTGTTTTGTATAGTGGACTTAGAAGGAAAATGGAAGTCTTTTTTAGAATCCATTATTATATCCAACCTGAGAAATCCTAAATTTTTTTGAAATTATAATTTTTTACAAATGTGAAAAGATGCATTTTTGGAACAAATGCAGGCTGCTTAAATAAAATATGTCCCTATTGAAAAAGCCCAAATTTTTATATTATTAAAAGCCTGGGTAAGAAGTGGGCTGCTTGACTTATACTCTCTTTACTTCACTTATTTACATTATCTGCTCGACTTTTTTTGGCATTTATGTTTTAAATTGATACCTTGATATATGTCTCAGCTTGTTGGTCAAGTGACCATCCACATTTATTAGAAGCATGTGACTACGTACGTAAATCCCAAAACCATCCCATCACACAGTGCAGGATTGTGCTACAACACGGACTCAGGCTGCAGAGTGATCGCGCCATGGGTGTACTGACTCCAAGCGCCTAGAGCTGTCGGGGCAAAGCGTCTTTAGGAATCACCTGGATTTGAGTTATTTGGTACCTAACAGCCCTCAGGCTTCGTTTTAGGCGGGAAGAGATGTTGGCTGGCAGAAGCCGACTGGAAAAGGCACAGCTTGTCTTGAAGGACACGTCTCTGCGGACAGTTCTGCAGTGCGCGGCTCTTCCTCCCCGAACTGCAGCCTTTCTCCTCGAATTGAGGCCTGTTCCTCTTTCTCACTTAACTGATCACCGTGATTTGAGTCCTACGTTTAGAAACATTTTTATCTTGGCAATCTCCTTTGCTAATTTTGGGACCACTTGAGTTTCATGACAGGCCACTCACTACTGAAGCTGGGAAAGTTTTAAATAAATTCTAGCTTTCTGCTCACATTTGTTTCTGCGAAGTATGTGGGAACTAAGACAACGCCTCGTCTTCCTGTTCTCCGCTGCTTGGATTTTCGTTTCTCTTAGCATCTCTCATCTATTCTCATAGACTTTTTAGAGAAATAAGCAAATTGAAAGACTCTTAAAATTTAATTTCAGTTCTTAGCATAATATTTGTAAACATGTATTTGGTTGTTTGCAAAAGTAATCTATGAATCTAAGCTCAAATAGACACATTAAGGAACATTCTATAATGAGATCTGCTCATTGCTTCTACAAATATTTATTAAAAGTTTAAAGTACTGTACAAAATGCCAAAAA
The DNA here is from genome assembly GCA_004027295.1 of Dolichotis patagonum. Lineage (NCBI taxonomy): Eukaryota > Metazoa > Chordata > Mammalia > Rodentia > Caviidae > Dolichotis > Dolichotis patagonum. Next base: position 60,355 of record PVJX010004470.1, on the reverse strand, counting down.
AAGATTCCTGCACAAGGTCCTGCCGTAGCAGGGTTTACAACCAAACAGAAAGGGAAAGCTTAATTAAACAAGTAATTGCACAAATTACTTATGCAATCATTCACCCTGACCTTTACATTTCCTCCCTTCTGCCTGGAACATTCTTCCCTCCTCCGTCCCTGCAGCAGCCTAAATCTCAACTTCTCGGTCCTCAAGATTGGACATGCAGGAAAGCTTTGGCCTGGAGAGCAAAGACTGTTTACTCTTTCAGGAAGTACTTTTCCTGTGCTCAAGATAAGCCTCCTTCCTTAACTGGAAAGGCAATAAATGTTGATTTTAATAAGTCTGCTGCAAGCTGAAACTCACAAAGCAATTTTAAAAAGTATACATGCTCATCCCTCAGAGACAACTTTTCTTGATGTATTGATAAACGTTCTCTGCTCTTCCCTAATTTGAAATCGTACGGTATACGTAACTATGAAATTATAAGATTTTTCAATATTGGAAAGTTAGCTTGTTTCCAGGTTCCATCTTGTGCTATATTATTGAGATCTGTCTCAATAGAGTATCTTTGTACTCTATTCTTTTAGAATCACTTCCCAAAAGTTATCTGATAAGGAAGTTAGGGCTCCTTATAAGTAATAAGTTGCAGTTCTTATAAGTTGTAACATCGCATGTTTCTATAAGTGGTAAAAAAAAAATCCCATCTTTTCGCACACTTAGCACCATTAACTATTATTCCTTTGAAATTCCTTTAAATTCAAAGGTAAAAATAACAAGATTTAATTTGCACTTTTGTGTAATTATATTTCAGTTTAGTTACATATGTATAAAGCTAAATGTATACAATATATATTTTATTAAATTGTCATAAATGTAGTCCATGTTCACTGGATTGTATCAATAAAATAAGTAAAACTTTAGGTAAGTAAAATTTAAATTCTTTAATCAAATTAATATACTCCAGACATTTTTATAATAAAGTCATGGCACCATCAAATTTATATTCACATACTTAGAATTTGGCACTTTTGTAAGTTAACCTATTGAAACAAACCTTCCTTCATTTAAAAGATTTTTTTCTTAATTAAATTTTAACACTTTTAGGACTATAACAAGTCAGTTTTAATGACCCAACCTCCAACCCAGAATCACTTCTAAAGGAAAGACAGCTTGACCCTTCAACCTGTCAATGCATTAGGTTGGAGAGAGATACCATGAATGATTAAATAAGAAAGATGGGGAGAAAACCTCCTAATTACCCACAAATGTCTCAGCAGTGAGCAATCATGAGAAAGGAAATGCTGAAAAAGTACTTGACATTTAAATGTCAATTTAATCAAATTATGCAATTTTTAAAATGTAGTTGAGTGTAATGGGCTCTTTAAATTGTTTAAACTCTGCATTTTTCTTAAATAATCCAGAAATTGAGCATTTAGTGCCTTAATCTGTCTTTTGAATCAGTATCCTTTAAGGAATGATTCACTGAGTTAGATCAATTACACTTTTAATTAAAAACATAAATTTTTCTTTATTTTGCAAAATGAATATGTAAACATAGATAGTACAAAGATGATTGAGCAGTGATTATTATAAATAAGGCAATGCTCCAAAGGACAAAATAGGAAGTTCATTGTCACTGATTTGTTTTCCTTGATTTTAGTAGGAATTAACTTTAATCCTTAGTGTTTCCTTTCTGATCTGAATCATTCATTGAACAGAGAACTAATAATGTATTGCTTGGATTTCCCAACTCACTAGGGTATTTTTTGGAACTATGAAAAACAGGTAGACAAAGATAAGAGCAGGATGCCCAGAGAAATAGTTGACCTCATTTGGTTCTAAATTTGTGTTAAAATTCAGCCCAGTGCCATGACCACATAAGATACATGATTATTTTTCTTTTCTAGATTGACAATCAAATACAATTCCTATGTTGTTGGGGGAAAATAAAATGCTGCATTTGATCACATTGTCACAGAGATAATAGTTTTCTGTATATAATTCTATGAGTAGTAAACAAAATATCCCATCTTTTCAAGCAAGAGACCATGAGATTCACAAATCACTATCTGGATTTGAATCTCGCCTTTTCTTAGTTCTGGGGCTTTGACAAGTCTTAGTCTCTTAGACTTTATTTCTTTGTCTGTAAAATGAAGACTATTGATACTTCCTTCATGATTTCTGTAAGCATTAATTAGAATCTCATTAAGTGTTAAAATACATATAAATAATTAGAACAGTGTCTGAAACAGTTTAAGTCATCAATGTTAGTTATTTGTAGTTCTTAGTAGTAAGCAACACCATTCTGGCTCCTTAAGTGAAAAAATACTTTATTAAAAATTATTAAGTGTTCCCAGAATTTCCAGAAGATATGAACATTGCCTAAACTGGTTAGACGAAAATTTGTGGCTGGTGAAGACACTTGTGACATTGCTCGGTTTTCGGCTTGAACACAGCATGCAGCCCCTCTCCTCTGTACTCCATGGGACCCCACCCCCAACTGCAGCCTCTGCTCAGAGGGGTCCTGTGGTACCTGCTTCTACCTCGTGGACACTTGTTTGGGCTGGCAGACTCCATATCATAATCTACATTAGTTAGCATCTCATCCTGAGTAAAAACCACACAATTTATTTGCAGGGGACGTATTACTATTTTAAAAAGGGTATTAGGTAGTAGAAATGTACTAAAATGTTTACAAGAAGATTCTGAGCTCTTTAGAATTAGAAAGTGCAAAAGCATGGCAACTAGCTGCATAATGAAGGAGAATGTGCCTGAGGAATTAAACACTAGGATAAGGCCGCCTGTCAAGGCCTTTAATTTGGACTTCTGGAGAGGGCGTAGCTGCGGAAAGTTGGCAACTGGCAAAGAAACGTGCTTGAAAGTGGGAGGACTGGAATATAGCTATGGAAGTGTTCACTGTGAGTGGAGGGTGTGAGTCAGGGGAAGCAGTAGAAGCAGCAAAAGGAGTAGAAGCGCCGGTGTGCTCGTCTAGTCTCATGTTACTGGGTCACTGTGGGTAGAGATGCTGAGTGACAGCCACTGGTGGGAAAAACTGCGGAGCTGCGATTCCTCAGGGTGAGCTGCTGGAGTCTTGCTTGGAAAAATAATGACAGGAGCAAAGTTCCCCTCCAAAAAAATCTTCCTGACTCTATCATTCCGTTGTCTAGTTACATAGCTAGGTAGTGTGTATTAGGTCAATTTTTGTTTGCAAGTAGACATTCGAAGACCCCACCCGTATGTAACAGGGATTTGATGTATTCATTGTATATTTAAGGATTTATTGCTCCTTTTCCTTGGTTTCTCTTTTGTTTTCTAAAGAAACCAAGGAAAAACAAACATTTTTAAAAAGCTTATTTCTGCTCCTATAATTTTTAATGTAGCTAAAACCTGTATCTCCAGCTTCAAATAGGTGTGCTCAATGGCCTGTGTGACATTTTCCCTTGAATTTCCTGCCAGCATCTCAAACTCACGTACAAAACTAAATCTTTCACAGTTTACCCACCTCAGTGAGTGGATGAGCAAATGACACTCAGCTGCTTGTCTTAGCCAGAGACCGAAATGTGAATTTTATTTAATAATGATTCACCAAAGCCCCCTAATTTTACTTGGAAAATAAGCTTCGACTGCATCCATTTTCTCCATTTCACAGCCCTTGAATTCAAAACTTTCAACAGCTTTTGCCCAGTTTACTGCAATTCTAGCTATCGAAATTCCTAGATATGGTTCTAGACCCGTTTAATTAATTTTCTGCCCAGCAGCTAATTTCACTGTCTGGCTTCCGAGTGGGAGTGAGGCTGCTTCTCCCCTTAGGATAAAGTCCGAAATCCACAAGGTTCCTTACGCTCTCATCCAAGACTTGTCCTGATACTGCCTCACCCTTCTCACTCCCTATTCTCTTCTCTCTCTCTCCCTTTCTCTCTCTGCCTCTCTCTCTCTGTGTCTTCTCTCTCCTCTCTTCCTTGTTCTAGGCACCAAACAGGATCACTTAGTTTCATTATAGCTTTTTGTACTTTTCGTTCGTTATGTCTAAAATTTTCCCCACCTTGGGGAAAATTTATTTCTAGTTAAAACTCAGATAAAGTTTACATCCTCATAACATCCTGTTCTCTTTTACAAGTACTAAGTCTTCTTCCAATGTTTGTGATTGCACAGGAGTGGGAATCACAGCAGTTCTTTACTGGGTACCACCCGAGCACCTGGCATTTTCCCTAACTCAGAGTAGATGTGCGATATTGTTGAATGAATACTTACTCTACCTATAATGGAAATAACGCTATCACATAAAATTCTAATTTGATATATTCAAAATTATGAAATATATTTTACTTATTTTATGCTCAGTCCCCCAGATTATCAGAAACATAATATGCTGTTAATCAGTAGGTATATGCTGAATTACTATGTAGCTGTCGCAAACACAAATTACAGTAAGTTCCTAGAAACCTCACCTCATGGCATTTGTGCATATTGTCAGACAAAAAAATCAAGTTACAAAACCAGTAAGTTGTTTAATGACTCAGTGTTAAGTACAATGGTTTACATGTCTCTTTGAATATAAGTAAATCAGAGAAATAAGGCAACTCACTTACCTTAATTGACAGAAGGTGAATAATTTATATGACATGTAAATGCAACTGCCTAAAATTTTGAGGAGTTAAAATATGCACAGACCCATGGCAAACAATCTGCACAATTATTTATTATACTCACTCATCAAAAAAGCTCACAAAACGTAATCTGAATGGTTACAGGGCACAGGAAAGTGTGCACTTCCCATGCCCTCAGATGTCTTTCTTACCACTAACCACTGACTACTAACAATAAATCAAATATATACTCTCAAATCTCTGTTAATTTGTTGATCCTATCTAACAGGAGGATCCCGCTGTTAAGCTGTCTGCCTTATTTGAATGGAACTTTCATCTCTGTTTTGAGGCTAAACTGAGGATATTGGCTTTAACTGTCAGTGTCTAAAGGTGATCAGCAGGTGATATTATTCTTTAGGGATTCACGTTCCTTGAGTTGTGAGAGGAGATAATCCACCTAGATAGTCTGATTCTTTCCAGTTTCAAAATTCCATAATCCAGAAGAGATATTTTCTCTTTGTCAGTGGAACAGTACATGTTTTTATTCATATTTAAATCTGACAATAGACAACTCAAGAGCAGCAGTTTCAAATGAACACTGTGAATCTCCTCTAATATAGTTTGGTAGTATATTATCAGACATAAATGATCAGGGTAAAACGAAAGTGCTAACAGAAAATTATCAGTTCTAGCTAATATATTGCATGCAAGTAAAATGCATCTGGTAACACTCTAAAATAACTAAATGCTTCAATTAATGACCAACGTTTAAAAACAAGTCAAATACATACTTTCAGATTTAAGCACTCTGTCAAAAACTCAAAATCCCCAGGTACCTTGGACCTTTAATCTTTCTTGGCACAGGTATGTTAAGAGGACATTTGGTAGCCTAAACGGGGACTAAGTACCCTTCCTTTGATTTTGAGTATCACACATTCACATTACATGTTGCACCAGTGGGCTCTGGGTTGTGAAGACTTCGTTTAGTGGAGGTTAGTGTTTCAGGTGGCTGAAGAGTCATACTGCAGGAAGAGTCAATGATTCTACCTCTTTCTGAGGATACAATTGGCTGTGTTAGAAAGGTAGAGTGGAATATTCCTGGGTATTCACAAAACTGTGAAGTTTAATTTTATTATACAAATTCTGAAAGATATTCTTTCTTGCATAACGTGTTAAATAATCTAATTGTTTAGAAAAATGTTAAAATTTACCTGTGTAGTATTTGAAATAGTATGCATATCTACTGATCTCCTCAATATCTGATGTGAATTATTCTGTATACTTAATCAAATCTTATGTTGTATAATTTTTTATTTTAGATAGAACAATTACATTGTCTTTCATCTACCAAGAAATAAATGTGTGTATATATAGATATATATTTTTTTCAAACATCAAGTTTCTAATCTAAACTCTGAATTGTAAACTCTGAATTCATAAGGAATTCAAACAGTTCTAAGAAGTTTGAATTGTCATAAAAACAGTATTTTAATGAAAAATCATGGAAGTGTATACTTCAAGCTTTAATACTTTTAATATTGTGAGTATAATGATTATATTAAAGTATATTGTATTATAATTTCCTAAATCACAAACATATAACAGATGTAGAGAAGATTATTAGCAGTATTATTGACTAATGAATCATGTTTTAATATCAAAGGAAATCAAATAACATTTTTATTAAACATTCTGTTCTGTAATATATAAATTAGTGATAAGAACTAAAAAACTTTATAAAACAAAATTTATCAATAAAAACTCTGGAAATGTGTCTGAGAATCCAAAATCTGTCTTACAAAAACAACTTTTACAGAGAAAGAAACTAAAATGACTTTTTATTTCTGTTTCATGTTTTCCTTCTGGGTTTATGGCCCAAATGTTTGAATACTGTTCTCGAAAGTGAGAAGGGGCACAATACTGAATCATAATACATTAAACCAGTGGTGTTATAACCTTTTCAAACATCTAACCACTAGTGCTAATATTGTATTTTGGAAGAGGAAGACATTGCTTAGCATTTGTTATTGCATTTGAAGAAACTAAACTAACATGCAAATGTTAATATTTTTGTCTAGCTATGGTTAGCTTTAAAGTTTCTCCTAGAATTTTATGCAGAAAGATTTAACATGACACAATCACAAAAGATAAAAAGTTGAAATGTTGAATGTTTCAGTCTTGTTGATATGAGTTATATGTGTGCTTGTCCTTTTTAAACTCACAACTGAAACTCAGTTTGCCTTAAGAAGTGGTTTCTTAACAAGAAACCAATTTTCTGTAATCCCTTAAGACCTACTTCTCTGTGCCCATGAATTGTAAGTATTCTTACAGTGCCTATTGCAGAAGCAATAAAGGTAGAATAGCTACAATCCCTTCAGCAGAGCAGGAAGGAAGAAGTACTTAGCTGGAGATTTTTCTTTTAACAGTGCTGTGGAATAAGCATGAATTTTGGAATCTGACATAAGTTAAAAAATGCTTTTTCATCACTTAGATGTATAAACTTACATTAGTTGTATAATGTCACCAAATTTTAATACTAAAAAAGGAAGAAAAAACAAGAAAATTAAAACCTACCTATAAGAATGTCCTAAAATTTAAGATAATGACTCTTACAGAGCCTTGCACACAGAAGAAATGTATTAATTGTTAATTTCTTCCCCTTCCTCAGCTGCCTAAATGGCTCCATGTAATGTTCAAGACATATCAGAGCCTTTGGATAAAGCACAAATTAAAAGTGTGAATGGAAAATTCCAAACAAGCTGCATTTAGATTAACCCTGGTAGTATGTCATCTTAAACACTATTGCATTTAAGCATTATTCATTCCGTGGATTACTTAGGCAAAGTATCTTTATTAATCTGAAATGCCCTTCGTATATAACCTCTTTTTTGCCTCCATTTTCTCAGCACATACTTATTGTCTCTCCAGTTATGTACCAATCTCTATGCTGGATGCAAGAGAAAAAAAAATGATGATTAAAGCCATCCCTTGGAGTTGCAGAATTATGTCTAATGGCACAAGCAGACATTAACTAATATCACAAATTCTGCATCCAGAATAAGTGATGACAATTCAGTTTTCCAGGAAGTCTAGTATTCACAAGCAGAGTTGTTTCCAAAATGTAGTCAACTGTCTGCTCAATTATTACTCCATTCCATTTTTAATTGATGGTCTCCACTTCCAAAACGCATTTAAATGATTTTGCAAAAGACAGTTGTGTCTCTCCTGATGAAGGAAAGATTCCAGCATATTATTTAGACATTGAAAAATTGTTGCTCTGGCATAAAAAGATTCTTACTGCAGCTATGCAACCAAGTCAGACAGTATAAAATACAGATAGGATTCAAATGTTTCCATTAAGGAGCCACTTAAAGGTAAAAATATATTCCAAATTTCTTAATGCTTACTAATAAATCAGTGGGTGCATCTTTTTTCTGTACTGTTTACCCATGATTGGAAGTTGATCAGAAGGAAATACACCTGTTTTGATTTAGGTCATTTTTTGAAGTAAGTTTCTTGCTCTCTTCTTGATATAGGATAATGAAACTCTCCACCTACTATGTCCAGTACGAGCTTGTGTTTTCTAAAATTGAAGAATTAATTTTAGGATCAACGAAGGTGAAGAGCAGAATATATTTATTGAGAGAAAGAAAGTTTCTGTCAGAAGAGAGACAGACAGAAGGGGTCCCGAGCAGGTTGCCCAGGACTTTGTCTTTTCTAGAGACTTGTATAGAGTAAATCCATGGATTCCAGGTGAGGGAAGACTGGGAGCTCACAAGGCAGATGAGCATGAGGTGGGGCATAACTAGAGTTAGCCAATAAGAGAAGTAGTTCAGGTAAAATTGATTACATTAGGGACAAATGGGGAAGCTAGTCACGTAGAAAAAATGGCATTCCTAAGGAGGAGTGACTTCCCTAGGGGGATAGGAAGGAACTATTTAAGGTATCAGTCCTCAGGATGTGGATGCATTTGTTCGGCCTTTTGTCTTGAGGCCTGGCCCACAGCAGGAGTCAGTCTCCTGGAAGTTGCCAGGTGTCTGCACTGGCTCCATTGAGGACCTAGCCCTCTCACTGCCTAAAATAATTTTAACTTACTAACTCAGCTGCCTGCAACCTGCTCACCTGCCTTCCCACCAAGGGCTCCCTTGGTGGAGCCTTTCTGGTGTATATTAGTAGCATAAAAGAATGACGTGATCTTTGCAGCTTCCAAATTACTGCCAAGGAAGCCATCCTCACACCGAATGGAATCTTGCTGCTTGTGCTGAGTACTGTAAATAGGCTTCTGTTTATTCTTTTATAGATCTTGGAAGCAGAATAAGCCATGTGTTTCCATTATGATGACCCAACTCCGGAAAGAAATATGCAAACAAGGCTGTATATTTTTACTGAGCCCTCAGTTAGTTTAACTTAGAATTGAAATGTGCTTTTGAGCTGAGATATTATAAAACCAGAGGCAAGCATGAGCAGGGCTGTGAGCCTGCAGCCTGTGATTGTCTCTTACTGTGATCTTTGATAGCACGGTCCAGGGGCCACTTTGGAGAAGCTGTCTGAGAAACTTAGAGTACTTAATTGTGATGAAATTAAAGTGAAATATTTTGTGTAATTTGCATTTCAACTTGTCAGTGATGGTGATTAGCTTCATAACTTTATGTACTGTAGCTAACAACCATTTAGAATTCTAAGAAAATTAGCATTTACATATTAATAACCTACAATAATGCCTTAAGGGCATAAATTAATGGATTCCGGGCCCAGCATGCTTCATCCACCATCTAAGTGAGCTTTTTCTAATCTGAACCTTAGAAGCTTCTCATATGAATATGAAATAATCCAAGGAAGAAAAGAGATGCTGAACTATGGCAACCTAACTTTGTAAATTTTCAAGTGGACTATTAGTGCATTAAGATAAGTCAGTTTTTAAATCCAGAGAGGTTATTAGATTGATTGGAAAAGAAAGATAAATAGCAGGATTACAAAAGTTAACAGTAGTAATTAGATAAGAGTAGAATACAATAACAAAAACAAGGACTGAGGACTGCGGCATGAGGCTTTGGACAGGCTGCGAGACCTGAAATGAGAAACACGCCTCGCATATGTACAGTCTCTCTTCCGCTGGGTGCACTGACAGTGTCCTCACGGTCCAGATGGGGAATTAAATGCATGAAAATGACAACACAATATTACCCCCATTTTAAAAAATAGAAAAAACATGCAGGCATCTATTGTCAATTGTGAAGAGCACTGTATCATCACAGGAGGTTGAGTTGTTAAACAATTAATACATGAGTGTGATTATAATTAGTTTCCTCACAAGGATGTATTAAATTTCTATGTCAAGTAGTTGTCAGGTCAGACTGAGCTTAATTAAAAACTAGTGGTGAGTTGATTCATAGTCTAATGGGAAGAAACGCAAATAGAGACTAAGAATAAACTGCCCAGAGTCACTACAGAAATGGAAAGTTTAAACCTCAGAGTCAACTCAGGAAACTGAAAAGCAGACTTCTGTGGCTTTGACCCAGGCACTGCACTTTCCCTGAGTTCCTCTCCATTCTGTGTCTCTACCAGGAACCAGGGTTTCATCCCTTCAGTAAATACTGAGTAGTTTCCAGGTGCTATTATAAGGGCCTAGCCAAAAAACAAGATATTTAAACTACCTCTACTGTTGGAACATATTTTTCCTAGCAATAATAGATAAACAAGCAAGCACATAAATAATTTAAATAATGATGACAACTGGAAAATAAAGTGAAGTCTGTAGAAAAAAATTAGACTATGCAAATCTCTTATGTATATACAGTTTTCTTCTTCCCAGTTCTATTAAACAAAAACTATCAATAAGTGTGCTTTTAATATCTACTTAAAATTCTGCTAGCCTTTAAATCCCTTAAATCATACTTACAGTAATATATAAAAGCATATACTCCTTTTTTTGTTCTCTTCTCATCACACCTCAGGACCTTTGCACCAGCTGCTTCATCTTGCTTGACGTTCCTAGGGTTGGACTCACTACCGATCTTCTCTAAGCAAAAATACTAAGTCCTTGGGATCTTCCTCAAGTCTGTGTACAATGAGATCTTTTACTTCCTTTGTTAGGTTGATTTCTAACTATTTTTTTCTCGGTACTATTATGTAAGGCAGAGTTTCCTGAACTTCTCTTTCAGTGAGTTTGTTATTTGTGTGCAGGAATGCTATTGATCTTTGAGTACTGGCTTTGTATCCACTTACATGTATGAATCTGTTTGTCTAATCTAGAAGTCTTATGCTCACTTTGGCAGCACATATATTAAATCTAGGAGATGTGGTGGAGTTTTGGGGGTCTTCTATGCAAGTATCATGTAATCTGCAAATAATAACTTAACTTCTTCATTTCCTATCTTCATTCTTTTTATTTCTTTCTCTTGTCTAATTTAAATATGTTTCCAGAACTATACTGAATAGGAGTAGTGACAATGGCCACCCTTTTCTTGTTCCCTTAGAGTAGAAGCTTTCAGTTTTTGACTGTTCAGTGTGATGTTGGCTGTTGGTTTGCCATAGATGGCTTTTATCAGATTGAGATAAAGACTATCTATTCCAATTTTCTGTAGGGTTTTTATCATGAATGGATGTTGTATTTGTCAGTTTTCTTTCTGCATCTCTTGAGGTGATCATATGGCTCTGTTATTATGGTGTATTTCATTTGTTGATTTGCATTTGAGTCAGCCCTGCATCCCTGGAATGAACTCTACCTGGTCCTGATATATAATCTTCTCAATGATATGCTGTATTCTGTTTGTCAGTGTCCCATTGAGGATTTTTACATCTATATTCATTAGGCAGATGGGCCTGTAGTTCTCTCTCTCTCTGTCTGTCTATCTATCTATCTTTTTTGATTGAATACTTCTTGAGCCTTTGGTATCAGGATAATGCTTGCTTCCATGTTTAACTTTGGGAGTATTGCTTCCCTTTCAATTTTATTAAAAAGTTTGATGAAAAATAGTATTACATATTCTCTAAATTTCTTTTAGAATTCAGCAGTGAATCCATCTAGACGTGGGCTTTTCTTTGTTGGTAAGTTTTTAATTACACTTGCATTGATATTTGGTGACTTAGAATTTTTATATCTTCCTGACTCAACATTGGTAATTCATAAATAGTTAAGAATCTGTCCATTTCTTCTGTGTTTTCCATCTTATTAAAGTTTCTCAAAGTAGGTATTGATGATCTTCTGGGTTTCTGAAGGCTGCATTGTAATTTTAGCCTTTTTACTCCTAATTGTGTGAATTTCAGTATTCACTTTTTTGATAATTTTGGCTAATGGATTGTCAATTTTATTTAATCTTTCAAAGAACTATCTCTTCAATTCACTGATTCTTCATATTGGTTTCTTAGTCTCACTTGCATTAATTTCTGCTCTGATCTTTATAATTTCCTTCATCCTGCTAGTTTTGAGATTCAAATGATCATCTTTTTCTAGAAGTCTGAGGTTCAACATTAGGTTGTTTATTTGAGTTTTTTCTGTTTTCCTGATGTGAGAATACACCACTATTAATTTTCCACTTTAGGCTACTTTCATCATGTCCCATAAGTTCTGGTATATTATATTGTCATTATCATTTAATTGGAGGTACTATTTAATTTATTTTTTTAGATTTCCTCTGTGACCCATTAGTTGTGCAATAGGGTATCATTTAATTTTTATTTGTTTATGAAGATTTTATAGTTTATTTTGCCATTGATTTCCAATTTCATTGCACTACAGTGAGATAATATTCATTGGATAATTTAAATTATTTTCCATTTATTTAAGTACATTCTATAAACTAGTATGTGATCTATTTTGGAGAATGTCCCATGTGCCACTGAGAATAATGTGTATGCTGATGATGGGTGGAATACTTTATAGACATCTACTTAGTCCATTTGGTCAGAGATTTGGTTCATTTGTTGATTTTTCTAGTTGGTACATCTATTTATGACAGTGGGATCTCCATTACAACTGTGTTAGCACTTACTTGACTTTTCATATCCATTAATATTTGTTTTATATAGTAGGGTGATGGCAGAGAAAATACTACAAAGAATCAGCAACTAGGATTCTATCTTATTAAAAAGTTTTTTCACATCAAACTAAATCACCAACAATGTGAAAAGAAAACCCACAGAGTAGGAAAAAAATTTAGCCAGTTGTCCCTCATACAAAAAACTAGTATCTAGAACATAAAAAGAACTGGAAAAAATTAGACTCCAAAATTTAAACACCCAGTCCAAAACTGGGCATCTGAAATGAAAAGAAACTGTCAGAAGAAAAAGTACAAATGGCAAATAAATATATGAAAAACTATTCAACATTATTGATCATTCAATAGATGCAAATTAAAACAATGCTGAGATTCCCTCTCCCTCCAGAAAGAATAGCTGCCATCAAAAAATAAACCAGTAACAAATGTTGGCATGGCTGTGTGGAAATAGGAACCCTTCTTCATAGTTGGTGTGAGTGTACACCCACCAAAGAAATCAGTTTTGAGATTCCCAAAAAAACTAGGACTAGAGACCCATTGGATCCAGCTACTCTTCTTCTTAGTACCTTCCAAAAAGAATGAAAAGCTTTATACCACAGAAATATTTGCACACCTATGTTTATAGCAGCAGTTTGTAATAGCTAAATACTGGGAAAAACCCAAATTTCCATCAACTGATGAATGGATAAAAAGGATATTTTTTTATAAATGGAGTATTATTTGGCCATAAAGAATGATAAACTTGAGACATTTTTAGCTAAATAGGTGAATGAAATGGATTGAACATACATGTCTATCACGTTGTCTGTCCGGTATGAGAAACTGAAGATGTAATTAAGAACCAAAATGTGTAATATGTATTATGAAATAGAAAGAAGTTGTTTAAAAGGAAAGGAGGGGGGAGAGAAAAGAAAAAAGTGAGAAAAAAGGATAAAATGGAAACAAAACTTTGTAAATAAGGAGGGGATGAGGGGCTGAAGGTAGGGGAGGAGAATGGGAGAAAAAGAAGAAATAATATATATCATATGCAGATATAAGTTCCCTATAATGAGTGTGATCATTATGTATATCTAAATTGCACCAATAAACTCAAAAAATGAGCTCATAATTCAAAATTACAAAGCAATTATATTGGTAATCAACCTTGAACAAAAGTGAAATGTACACAAAATAGTGTTATATTAACAAACATTGAAGATAATAAATGTATTTGAAAGGATATGAGGTATTTAAAATTAGTAAACATAGGTAAAGCTATAATTCTGCAAAGCAAAAATATGTATGACAAAAGGGCACTGTCTGAGGCCAATATGTTTACACGTCCCTGCACTACTCAGAAAGAATGGAAGACACTCATTAACTGAAGAACTTTAAGTATAAAATTTAAGAGGAACAACTGAACCAATAAAAATAGTATACAGAATTCTATACTATAAGGGAAAAGGAGAATTAAGAACCCTTGATGATGGACTCTTGGAAAAGATATGGGCAAGTATTAATTTGTATTTTTAAAACAATACTCATTAACTATTTGGACTAGAAAATATTTACTGAATGTTTATTACATAGGCACAATCATAAGACCTGTTTATATAGATATTTTTATTACACATTGTCCCACAGCAAACCACTTGACTCTTAATGACTTAAAATAGCATTATGTTTTTAAAATTTTGTTCATGATTTTATATTTGGGACAAGATTTGATCACTACTTGGTGGAACATTATCAGAGTAGTGAAGTGAGTGCCAGAGGGTCCTTATCTAATATTAGTCACCCATTCTGCTGTTCAGTCTGGCTGTCAGCTATGGCTGAATCACACGTGTTTTTGCTCCTTTCTTTCTGTTTGGGTTTCTTTATATCACCCAGGCTTCCTCACAGTCAGTGTGACACAGGTTGTGAAAGACAACGGGACATGTGGATCCAAAGTTAAAGGAAAGTATGTGAATTTCATGGTACAATTTGGGGAGCCCTGAGAAAATAGATTATAATTAAAATCACTAATTTACATAAACTCATCGATGAAATGTACATAGAGTGAAAAGCTGAGTAAAGAAAAAATGTTTGAGGTACACTGACTGTAAGAGTAGACAATAACAAATCCCCAGAGACTGAAGAACACAGAGAGCTGCTGGAACACAAAGCAGGGAAGCTTTTGAAAGAAAGTGTCAAAAAAAGTCAAACACAACAGGATACCCGCAAGACAGGAGCAAAATCTAAGAAGTACAACGTAGTTGGTCATTAATAAAGTTGATGAAAATGGTTAGGGCGATGCAAAAGTATAGGATCAAGTAGGAATTTTGACAATAGACATTTCCCTCAGTAAGGGAACTGTCAACAGGTAGTGAGAGATGGAGGAAACATGGGGTTAAGTAAGTTCTTTGCTTTAAAAAGATGAAAGAGTGGGGCTAATAAAGCAGATAGAGCCAGGGATTTAGCTCAGCGGTATAAGCGCCTGCCTGGCAAGCACCAAATCCTGAGTTTGATCCAGGGTACAAAAAAACAACAACAACAACAAAAAAAAAACCCAAAGCAGTCAGAGGAAGGTATGAAGAGGAGGAGAACTGGACTGGAAGTACAATACAGAAGAAGCAGGAGGGCAGTAGGTGCTTTGGACCACACTGCAGTGGTCATGTCAAATTCAGCACATCTCCTGGACTAGAAAGTTTCTCACAACCTGAGAAGCATCGAGCTAAGAAAATGTCACTTGATTTGCATGCAATACAGGACTACAAATCATCATAAATTATAGAATAACTTTTTTCAGCATCTGGAATGTGGCACTGGAATGAAACTGAGTGATTACCTGATGAGAAGCCATATTTAATTAATCGATGCGATCTGTTAAACGAATAGTTTATTACCATGTGTTTATATTATGTATTTATTTACATAATACATGATCCAACTGATCTCATTAGTGAAGCAAAATATAGAATATGTACTTAAAACTATGATTGGATTATTTCAATGAATGGTTTTTTCCTGATTACTGTTTGTATCCCAAAATACATATCAATCTAGTATCACTGCATCTGCTCAGTGACTAAGCAGTAATTCTTGCTTATTTTGTCATTTTATACATGACAGTTGTAAGGTTAAGTTTATTTTCCTGTTTATATAACCTGAACACATTTATATTCCATTTATTTTACTGTCACTGATTTATGTATAATTTCTATGGTCTAATAAATTCCATTGTTTGAATAATTATTTGTATGCTAAGCAATAATAGGTAGCATAAGAAATAGCCAAGCAAAATTTTGACTTAAGAGGTCTTCAAAAGCTAGATTATAATAAATATGAAAATAGTTATACTCTTAAATTTAAATATACTAAGTAAATAAAATGTTGTTCAAAGTATCACAGCAAGGTAATAACATTGCCTATTTGATGGACAACTTTTCTTAAACAAAGAAAATCCAGTAATCCTCACCTGCCCAAATTAGTATTCAAGTTAAATAGGGAAAAACTGCAAGAATATTACCATATGCGGAAATCTGCAAAGGAAGAATAAAATGTTAGTGACAGACTACAACTAGAAGCAATGTTAATTAATCTGAGATGTGTAATTTCACAGTAATAATAGAAGAATGCAGGTAGAATGTCAAATAGATATAAAAATTAAAAAATAGGTATGTATGATGATACAAGTGAAAATGCATAAATACCAGAAGATGTATCCTATAGAAGATGGTTAAATATCAGAAAAAATTAAATATAATTGGTTGAGACCCAGTAAAATAAACTGAAATGAGCTAAATACCTTCGTAAGCACCAGGATAGTGAGAAGGCATGATGAAAATTATACAGCAAGAACATGCAGTAGAAAGACTTTTACACAGCACACTCGTTGTTTTTCAATATTAAGTCCTAGTCACCTTCTCACTAGCACACATCTGACACTCATGGCTTAAGAGGGAGATTGCCTTCGCCCAGAGTTCAGCAAGTCCAAGTCAGGAAGGCATACTGGAAAGGTCAAGCAGAAAAAAGCCACTCATGTCATGGAGGCCTGAAATCAGAGAGCCAGGGGAGGAGCTAGGAGGGAGCTATACCCTTCCGGGTCACATTCTCAGACTGTCATGGAGGTCAGGTCAGGAATCAGAGAGTGAGGGGAGGAGCTAGGAGGCAGCTATACCCTTCCGGGTCACATTCTCAGACTGTCATGGAGGTCAGGTCAGGAATCAGAGAGTGAGGGGAGGAGCTAGGAGGCAGCTATACCCTTCCGGGTCACATTCTCAGACCTCAGTCACCTGCCTCCTCTACCCAGGTACCATCTCCCCAGAGCAACTCAACTATAGCAATCACATAATTCATTCATATTCCAAAAGCTCCACCTATGTATGCATGAGACATTTCATGGGGTTCTAGATTTAACCATACAATTATTTAGTAATTAATACTTTTTACATGTAAGGTTTTACACAGATAGTGGCTCAATCTCTGAAATAATAAAAGCAGAAATGCTTTGGGATTTTTTTAAGTAGAAAGGGTAGCAGAAGAAGTGGTCCAGTGTTGCCCACCTAGTGTTATCTCACCAGTATTTCCCATGGAAAGCTACTGGAGTCCTCCTGGAGTACTCTTGGGATTCCTAGAAAAAAAGTGGAAACTAAAAAGTGAAAATAACATGGTCTTAATGTGCCATAATGGTAAGACTGTGTAAACTAAATGCTGTAAATCAGCAAGTTAAAGTACATGACTTATAAATCTTATTTGCCTGCATTTTCTTAAATATTAAAATTTTATGTAGCTTTTGGCACCAAACTGTAAGCCAGAAGCTCGGATTTGTATTCTAAAGCCCTTTGTCTCATTTTTTTTCAGTATATTAAAAAAATGCATCAGTGTGTAGCTCTATGATAGAACATCTGCTTAGCACGTGCCAAATCCTACATTCAATACTTAGCACCACAAAGCAAAAAGAGTGGTTGAACAAGATTATTTGCCATGTAAAGTTTGAGAACAGGCTCACAATTTGCATGAAAACCCAGAAAACAAGAAAATACGAAAACATAAAGGACCAAAGCAATATCAGGTCATAGCCTAAAAGTAAAGAATTGATACAAATACCTCCAAAGCCATAGTGTAACATTCATGAGGTGAGGGTCTAATCCAGCTACTTGGTTTACTAGATTGACAAATGCAATAGTAAATTCATGTAATTGACTAATATGAGAATTGAGTTGCATTAATGCTCAAGGATCTTAATGGTTAAATTATAATATTCCTTAAATCTTACAAAAGAGGAGTGCGATTGTCTAAATCACACTGTCAGAACAAGCCTTCCAAACCAGTCAGTCTGTTGAAGCACTCGACTCTGTTTCTGGGACATACATGGAATTTGAGTTGTATATTTTTCTTTTATAAATACTTAATAAATCCTATTATGATTTATGTCTCAAAATGACCAAAAAATAGAGAAGATAGCATATAGTTTATTAAAAAAGCAATTTTTTGCTTTTTAGAACACTAATTTTATTTTTTTATTTTTTTTATTTTTAAAAGGGGTAAAATTAAACAGAACAAAACAGATCATAAGATAACAATGTAAGAGACAAATTTCAAAGTAAGACAACCGGAGATCTTCACTGTCTATCACATTCTCTCTTGTTTTCTTCCAAATAGTTGTCCATATCTTCACATACAATGAATTCATACACGACAAAATAGTATAGAACTGATCAGAACAGGATGATGAAGGCATTTTAAGGTCTTCAAGATCAAACAATAAGGAAGTCAACAATGGCTGCCATAATGTCTCTCATTCTCTTCAAAATAGCTGTCCATACCTTCACATATGGTGAAATTAAACAAAACAAAACAAAACAGACTAAAATCATTCTGAACAAAGAATAATAGTATTGCTGGATTTCACATCATGACACTACGGAATCAGCACTAGGTACCTAGTGTCTCTTTTTCTTCAAAGTAGCTGTTCATTTCATCATGCATTATATTATCAATTCTCATAAACTTTTTAGAAGTTCTACACATGCACGAGTCTCTACATGTACACCTATCCTTTCTGTATTAGAGGGAAAAACAGAACAAATTCCTAGAAAAACACAAAACAAAAAAGACTTATAAATAACAATAACAAAGAGCCCAGAACACTGGCAATATAGACCTTCAAACAAGCTAGTGTGAGTATAACTAGGGTTGTTATTTTAGACAATGATCTTCAAGAGTTCCTCAGATCACCATACAATAATATGCACAATTGTTCCAATCCTATGAATGTTAACTACTTTGGTCCAATAACTTACAAAGTTTGTAGCACAATCATCTTAGCTATCCTAAGTGTTTTTTTAAGCTTTTAGATATTTTTTCCCTTCCTTTTTGTTTTTCCTCATTTTCCCTGTGATATTATTTTTTTCCCTTTAAGCAGATTCTTATCCTTTTGCTGTAATCATTTTTTTTTGTATCTTCTGTAGTCTTACTATTTCTTACACTAGGGAGACTATTTGGTATTTACACATGTGAGTTTGATTTATTTCACTTATGGGTATGGTCTCGAGTTGCATCCATTTACTTATAAATATCTCAATTCTTTATAGCTGAATAGTACTCCATTGTATAAAAATACCACATCTAAAGAAAGCAATTTAAATATCTCTTCAGTTATTGCTCACAAATTCAAAGTATATCATCGTAATTTTTTGCAGGTGAGAAGATAATCAGATAAAATTTAGATTTATCACAAATGAAGGTCTGTAGCATAGGATTCCCCACATCATATGGAAGGCTATGTATTACTTAATTTTAGTCTAATTTTCACTTAATTTAAAATGCCTTCTTAATTTCTACTGATCAGCTTCAGTCAATGCATGACTTTGAGTACAAACTCAACAATGTGAGTGATTATACAATTCATTGTATATTTAACTTCTTATCTTCCATAGCTAACATCAGTAATGCAATTTTTTTTTTATTTTGCAGGATAAAGATTCCCAGGTCAAGAATTTTATAGTATGCTAATAGTTTTTCTTTTCTGCATTTTAGTCTGTTCCCAGTACTCCAGAGGAGTATTCGCCATTTTTGGACTCTATGACAAGAGGTCGGTGCACACCTTGACCTCGTTCTGCAGCGCCTTGCACATCTCCCTCATCACACCCAGCTTCCCTACGGAGGGGGAGAGCCAATTCGTGCTGCAGCTAAGGCCTTCGCTACGAGGAGCCCTCCTAAGTCTGCTGGACCACTATGAGTGGAACTGCTTTGTCTTCCTGTACGACACAGACAGGGGTAAGTCCAAGCTCCTGCCTACAGCTGGGAAACTAATGTCCATGGGAAATGGCCTTGTATTACTTTTGTGATTTAGCTAAAATATATACTGACCCTTATTATTGCTAAAATCAGAAAATAGTTGGTATCTTTTATCAATATTTTATCCTGACTCTGGGAAGAAACTATCAATTGAAGAAAAAAACCATGCAATTCCTGAATTTATGTGTGGGAAAACATGTTCTGTAACTTTGCTGGAATTAACATAACTACATGTATAGCAAAATCAAACCAAGATGAGTTTCTTGCTGTCACACAACATCAGGCACATTGTACGGCATCACCAAATATGTGGACTTTTTCCACAGCCCACCCACCAAACAGTTCTCTGGCTGATTTTCCAGTAGACACCAGCAAGATATCCTCTAATTTAATTCAGTGCTAGCTTATCTACCTAAAGACAGCATCAGTTCCCACTGTCTAAGGGCTCCATCCCTGCCAGACAGCCCCCACTTCAGATGCCGAGTTGATATTTGACCTGTGCTTTTGAACGAATGCTCTATATCAGAGTTCCCGTGACAGCTTCTTGTGTTCCACTGGTTTGCCAAATCAACTCAGAGAATGCAGAAAGAAATGTATTATGTTTATTTATTAATTATGAAAGATGTTGCAAAGAATACAGATAAACAGTGAGGGGAAGACACGCACTGGAAGCATAAAAACCTTTCGTGCCATTTCTGGGCATCACCTCCATTAATTTAGCTGTCCTGAAGCTTTAAAAACTCTGTTCTCTAGAATTCCGTGGAAACGTCATTTTGTAGTCATGATTGATTACATAATTAGCCACTGATAATTAGCTCTCTGGTGCTTTTCCTTCCACAGAGGTTTGGGAGTTAAAAGTCCTAGTCCTCTAGTCATGCCTTGATTTTTCCAGTAACTAGTCCCAGTGCTGAAGGTTTTTTTGGTGGGGGGAGATAATCAACTGTCTGTCTCATTACTGTAAACAAAGACACTCTTCTCACTCTGGAGATTCCAAGGATTATAGAAGCTGTGGGTTAGAAAATGAAGATTAGTTAGGTGTGGTGGTGACCCCTAAGATAACAGCAATTAGGAGGCTGAGGCAAGAAGATTGCCATGAGTTTGAGGCTAGCTTGAATTGCACAGCAAAACTCTGTCTCAAAAAAAGAAGAAGGAGGAGGAGGAGGAGGAGAAATTTATACCAACTACCACATACCATACATTTCATAATTTACCAGTAACTTCCCTTTTAAAAATCTCTGTGATGACATTTCAGATGCAGTCATAACCTTCACACGCAAATGAGTTAATGCTTTAGAATATCTTAAAATAATATCTAATTGAAACACAATGTTGTCTTTATGAGTAAACAAAGGGTTATGACAATGGTACAGACTTGGTAGAATGGCTTCTTGCCAGTAACCTTTCATTTTATATCTGCGTATCAGACTGTACAGACTATAAATGATACACATTGACCTGTATATTGAAGAGGCAAAGTAACTAACACATTACCTACTGACAGTCCATACATTAAAATTCCATCCATTTTTTGCCCGAAGTAGCTCAATTTAGGCATTTCTTAAGATACATATATATGTATCTTAAGAAATGCCTAAATATATATGTATATGTATATATATATATGTATATATATATTCAGTTGTATCTTTAATTTAGTGATATAAGTGTAGCAATGTAGACATTAGGGAAAAGTTTTGTAGTTAATCCTTTCCCTTGGGGCTTAAAAGTTATCGGTATACAAGAAATTCTCTTTCAATAAATGGAAATTGGCAATATTTTAAGAACATCATGGAGTAAGAATTCCATTTATAAAATGAATGAGGACAGTAGATGTTCGTTTTTCCCATGAAAAAACAATAAACAAGCAAAACAAACATTTTGAGATTATAATCCACCTTCAAAAGTTCAAAATTACAATTTCTTATATTCACAGATTAAAAACTCATTAAATGAATTCTTTATTCCTAAATATTAGATATTATATAGAAAGGTGTATCACTGAAGATGTCACACCAGTGGTGTTCATACATCTCTTTTATTAGCATACTTGGTAAGTTTTCTTTTAAGAAACAAGATTTACAATTCAGTATCATCAGTTATTTTCTATTGCATAACACATGCTAATTCTTTCCTGGAAATATGTGAACCTATTAATATCACCTACTATTAGTTGACAATCTGAACTTAATCATTTAAAGAATACATTATGCAAAAGAACATATTTCAGTTTGACTGAATTTACAAAATATTTTCTTAACTAATACTTTTCAATATAAAAAAGGATCTTAGCAAATACCTTGAGCATAAGTCTTTCAATGCTCATATACACATTGTGTGGACTATGTATCTGCATATCCCTCTTCTAATGGGTGAGTGCTTCTCCAGTAATTCATATGTTATGAGATCTCATGTCAAATTCTACTATGTTTTGTTTAAAACAATGACCTCTTATTCTAGAAATATGAAATAAATTAATGAGGTAAACAAGGGAAGTCCTTGATAATGGGTACTAAAAATTTTAGGACCTTATATCTAATCATATAATTCATTTGTGATTAATGGTGCCATAATTTATAGATCAAGTAGTTAATAGCCAACATACAAAAGTCACTTAGAGAAATAGTACTTGAATTAAATGCAATTTCCTTATAATGAAAACTGCTGAAAGACAACATTATTTAGATTTAATTAAATTGAACTATTTAGAAATCTTTTGAAAACATCAAATTTTATAATAAAGTACAACTTGAATTTTTAAATTCTAATTGACATGAGACACTTTTCCTTGAAAGGAAAAAAGTTAATTTAATATGCATATGTAAGTAACAATTATTTTCTCATTTGAAATACATCTTTACAAGAAAATATATCTTTACTTGTTTACTTGCCCAGATCCTTAAATATTTAGGATGTGTTTTTGACCATTCCTAAAATCATAGGTAACAAAGTAAGTTTTTGAACAAAAGAAAGAGGAAGAAAAACAATCCCAATGTTTTAAAATTCTAATGATTACTGATAATATTTTTCAAAACTGTGATGATTGGCAACAGTTTTGATCTTGAATAATATCTGCGATTGCTGGCAACGTTTTGTTTTACTTACCCTTGGTTTTCTTTAATGCTTAATTTTGTTGTATGAACATTAGTGATTCCCAGACTATGGTTTTAGTGCTTTCTAGATTATGGTTTTATTTCACTGGCTGTTAAATATCTTGTATTCAATATCATATATTATAATATTATATAAACTTTTACTAGGAGAGATATATTTGGCAGAGCATGGAGCAGAAAATTTTCCTTTAGTATATTTGGCTTATTTCCTTTGGATTGTTCAGTTTCTTGTTGGCATTCTCCTTAACAAGAGTATGTCCTACAGATTGCGTAGCATGCCTTCAGAAACCTAGGAAATTATGTACTGGATGGCACAATAACATGCAGATGCTGCTGTTGCTGTAGAGAGGGACACATCTTCCCATGTCCTGACCCCAGTGACCAGCTAGTCAGCTACACTGTCCCCATGATTCAGTCACCTTCCAATAGCTCTGCCCATGAGGCCTTTGGGGGACACTTGTGCTCTAAACCATGACATCCTTATGAAGAGAGTTGTGTGTCCAGTCTCTCTTCTGCTGTGGAAAGAGGCAAAGAGCAAATGAGGGGTATGTGTGGTATGGTACATCTCACTGTCTCTGGTTCCACACTGAGGGATTCAAGGGCAAATACTGCTGGTAGCCAACGTGAAGGAATGCTGAAATCTAATGAGGACTGGAAAACAAGGGGAAGGAGCAAAGAATAATGATAAGAACCTAAAACTAGGATGGTAAAAGGAAAAAAGCAGAGCATAGCAGCAAAATGAGCTGTAGGTTGGCATAATAAATGTCAAAGATGGAAGTGCAGATGGCTTAGTGGTATAGGCAGCTGCTGCAGGATGAAGAGGCCTAAATGAGATGGTAGGGGCGAAGATGACTGCTGGTGCTGGGTCAGTTCAGTTGTCATTACAAGGCTCTAGGTACACACTGCCAGACTGATCGATCACCAGGGCGGCTGTTCCTTCCCACTGCCCCTATTTAGTCACTGATAAGGGAGGATGTGAACAATGCTTTTGAATTTCCTACTCATTGAAAAGGGATTTGCACCTAACTCATCAATATTTCAGGTTCAGACAAACTAATTAACGAATGACTATGCAGAATGTTAACAGAGTTCTGTTTTTCCCCGTTAACTATTTTGATGATTTTTTTAAATATTAAATTAGTGTAAGTAATTTTTTGCTTTGCTAGAGCCCTGAGTAGACACTGAACTTGTCAGTTGAGTTATTTAACCATGTCTGAGCTGTAAGGACAGGAAACCTGTTCCATAACAACCGTTAGGTTGATAAAATGTGAATCTAAAGGTTTAATAATATTTTTTTTTAATCTGAAAAGGACAAAGCTGCACAGGCTTTCTCACCAGGTCTATATTTTCAATGACCTATGACTTTCCACAAATAATTCATGATATCCAATGAGTTTTATTTTAAAAATGTTTCTTTCCCAAAGATCTGTAGGAAAAGTTCTTTAGAGCTCTGACTGAAAACATTACCTCCTTAGAAAAATAAGACAAATGTGTACAAATTATTTTCACAATTAAGATTGAAATACAGTGTAAACCATTTCACAGGTAAGGGTCACTCAACAACGTGCTGTATAAATTACTCATGGTGCTATAACGTATGATATTAGAACTATGGAAGACAGTAAGTAATGATTTGTTGAAAAGAATTCCTAAAATAAGAAATGAAATACCTACCAATTTTTTGTATGAGCAAATAGAAATTCTTAGCTCTATAGCCCAGATAGGTCAGTATAGGACAGCTGTATGCTCACAGTGTTAAATGCCAGTATTTAATATCAGCTGTACCACTTTTTACATTTTTGACCTTTGCAGTCTGGAGGTTTCTCAAAAAGCTGGGTTTGGAAATCCCATTTGACCCAGCTATTCCACTTCTAGGCATATTCCCAGAAGAACTGAAAACATCATACCACAGTGATTTATGTGCACCCATGTTTATAGCAGCACAATTTGTAATAGCCAGATCTTAAAAACAACCTAGTGCCCATCAATGGATAAAAAAGTTGTGGTATTTTTATACCATGGAGTACTACTCAGCTATAAAGAATGATCACATTGAGATATTTATAAATAAATGGACACAAGTTGATACCATACTCATAAGTGAAATAAACCAGACTCACATGTGTAAATACCGTAGAGTCTCCCTAGTATGAGAGTTGGTAAGAGTATATAAGATTTTATGGTAATATGATTTCCCATTTCATTGCTTTGAAGCCTTTCAGTGTTTTCATTCATCCGTTGGAATGGTTTTATTCTGTTTTGTTTGACTTTATTATGCGTGATGGTGTGAACAGCTGCTTTGAAGAAAACAAAACATTATGGCAGCCATTGCTGATTTAATATCGTCTTGCTTAGAAGTCCTACCATGCTTCTACTCTGCTATTACCATCGGTTCTATAATGTTGTGTCTGATTGGGATTTTAATATATGTGATAGTATAAACAAATTTTATTATTGAAAATGAGATATTATAGTAGCCATTGATCATTCTCTGTTATTCGGTTTAGAATGTCCTGTAATTCTTTCATTCTTTTGAATGGTTTTATACTATTTTGGTATGTTTGATATTATTGTATTTGAAACTATGCTCAACTATAGCAGAGAAAGAGATATTTTGATAGCTACTGTTAATGTCCGGTTGTCTAATTGTAAAGTGCTGTGTTGCTTATGTTGTTCTGTTCTGATCTGCTTTGTTCTACCCTCTTTTGTTTTATTCTCTTTAAAATAAACTAAAACATTTTTGACCTTTGGTACGTTCCCTAACATTACTAGATTTCATTTTTTTTTCAGCCTGAGAAAATAATACTAAAAATAAAATGTACTCAGGCACTATAATTTATGCATAAACTACTTATAAATTTACCCAAATATAGTAAACACTATATGTTATAGCTACTATTCTTTTATTATACCATTATTATCATTATTGGCATAATAACACTATAATATCCTATCCTTAAATTTAAAAAAAAATTTATCATTTTATTATGAGTGAAAGGTTTTTGGTTGATATTTTGCGTGACAAAACTTGGGCCTTCAAAAATGTGGGCATTATTGATTATAAATGTGAAAGTCACAAATGAACAAAGTGAAATGTAAATTTTCATTGCTTGGTCTCCTCTCTTTCGTAGACTTCCCATCTGCTCACTGCTCCTGTAAGTCTGGCATTCTGTCTGGGTTCTGTCTTCACCCCCTTTGCCTGTTTTATAATCTTTTTAAAAAAGAAATGTATATGTCACACTCCTAATAAAAATCACTGCATGACTTTTCATTACCCTTCATACGATGTCCTAATTTCTGAAATAAAACTCAGCAGTCTTTCTTCGGACTGCTTTTTCAATATCGTTGTATGACTTAGGTCCTCCGAAACATGCCCCAGTAGAAACGGTCTTTTAAAAGATTTTTAGTTTTTTTTATCTTGCCTTGATAGCTCTACAAATGTTATTCCTTCACCTCAACTATTTTTGGAAACATTTTTCCCCTGGATAACTCTTATTTAGTCTCAAATCTGAGCATAGCTTCCCTCAAGAAGTCTTTCCCGCATGCTTACCCTCAAGTGAGTGAAACTCCCTGTATGTTCTCCCAGCATCTGCATTTTCTATACCAAGCACTGTATTGTTTATTCTATGTGAGTGGCTCTTTAAGGTTTGTAATAACAGGGTTTCTGTCTTAGTCACTGATTTTTTAACAAGGCTAGTAGAGCTGGACACAGTCACACCTGATAAATACAAACGAGGGAATTGTAGGATCTCAGTTCCACTTGTACAGCAGTGACTTTGAAATCTCCATTTAGAATTCAGTCCTCTCCGCTGAGCTAGACTCATAGTTACTATCCTTGTTCCATTTGTATATCAAAACTCAGCGTTCCAAAGGGAAATTGATTACCTGCTTTTATTACTAAACTTGCTACTTTTGATACGTTCTATATTCTCTATCATAAATGGTGACGCTTTGCCTTACATGCTGGAAATACCGGAATCATTTTTACTATTTTTTTAATGTCTCATGCAATCACACCCAAGTAATCACTGCTCCTGCCAAATATATATCACCTGAAAATATTCACACTTTATCCTCTCCTTTCGAATCACAGCAGCTTTGCTGGGACCCTCTTCACTCTCCTGCATCAACCGGCTCTTGCTAGGTTCTAAGCTTCTGCTAAGACACCAGCTTTTGCTAAGTCCCAAAAGCTCTTGAATGAATTTTCCAGGGTAAACTCAGCCAATCTTGTTTTGCTTGGAATGCCATTCCACAGTGCCTTGTAATTTTTATTTATCACAATGGAGGCGATGATTTTGTAGCAAGGTTCTATTAGCCTTCTGTAGCATTACAAAATAAAACAGCCTTCTATGTACACCACAGAATAGAGCATGCTTTTAGTTTTCTCGGTTGATTTGTAGAATATTTAAAGTAACTCTTCCTTAGAATTTTAGTACAGTACACCTTAAAACACCTGGGTATTCATTAAGAAATATAAAATCAAGGCTTTTATGGTAAATTGGTGCAACTAGAAACCATACTCATAAATGAAATAAATCATGCTTTTATGTGTAAACACGGTATTGTCTCACTAGTGTAAGAAACCAAAAGAGTAAATAATATCCAAAAGTAACAATAGGTTGACTAAAAGCGAAAGAAACTGCTCTAAGGGCAATTACACTGTTTGATCGATTTTGCAAACCTGTTATCTGGTAACCTGAGCAAGTATTTTGAAGACAGCAACACGCAATATAACAACCATAGTTCAATTTCTATCATCTTGATTTGAAATCTTATATTGCTATTGTTTTGTTTGCTTTCTTGCTTCTTGATTTTTTGTGCTTTTTTTTTCCTCTTTAAAATTAAAAAAAAACCTGAGACTTCTTCTTTCAAAATTTTAAGGCTATTGAAGCTTTTTTATATCATATATTTTGAGATATGTAACATTCATTAATATGAATTGAACAATGGATTCTGAACCCAGAACTGTGTTAGTTATGATGTTAGTTCTTTCCAATATTTTTGGAATTCTGTCATGTTCCCGTATATGGTTAGGTTTACTAATCTTTCCTAGGAGTTAAAGAAGAATATTTGCTCCTTAGTTTTCAGCTTAATGCAAGAATATTTGCTCCTTGGTTTTCAGCTTAATGCAATCATTATATGTTAAGACCTGCATATTTATTACATTTCTGATGATTTGACTTGAGAAAGGAACATGGAAATCTACAGTGTTCATCACAGTTTTGTCAATTTCTTAATGAAATTCTATAAATTACCCTTGTGCATGTGACATATTTTAATTAAAAAATTAAAATATTTAGTATCCTCCTGGTAAACTGACCCCTTTGTAGCCTACATGATACATTCGCCTCTGCTTTATAATGCATTTTGTCCTGAAGTCTATTTTTTAATATTAACAAAGCTTCTTTTGTTTCACATTTTCAAAAATGAATGCTTTGCCATCTTTTCATTTTAAACTTTATGTTTTAAGTATATCTTTTTCCCCAACATACTGCATTATGCACTATTTTGCTTTGTGTGTTACATATTTAATTTCCCCAAAGCCCCAAAGGTAGACAGAATTAGCTTACTTTATTCTTAAGATAATTAAGACATGGTTTAATTAATTTTCACCAAGTCTCAAAGCCCAATAACAAAGCTAGCACAGCTGTATCTTCTGTTTAACTTATTTGTTGCCGCTGTTCAACTCACTGTTGATTTTAGCCGTGATATTATACTACGTTCCAAGAAATTTAGTGTTTATGATGCCTTATTTTAAACAAACACAGGTTGCTCCAGGGTCCAAAAACTTCTGTGGTAAAGAGGCAGATAGTCCATCCCTTGCTCCTGGTCGGCCACATGTTTTCTGTCACAAGCGCTCACTTTGATGTTGCAGTGAAAAAAAGTTGCTGATAACATAGAGATGCATGAGTATGACCATGTTCCAGGAAAACCTATGGATGCTGAAATTTCAATTTCTTTCTTTCTTAAGAATTTCTTCCTTAAAATGTTATTTTTCTTTTGCACCTCTTGTTTTAATGGAAATTCACTAATGTGTTAGAAGAAATTTCCTAATGATATAAATAAAAGGAGTGTTACCCATGTGTGAACATGCAGCCACATTCCCAAGACATCTCTTTTCCGTACCTCTTGGGAAGTCTTAACATTTCAACCTGGTCTTCAACTCCCTCGCTGTCCTGAGGTAGGAAACTTTTCCATGTATTCCTCTGAGGTACCACCTTCACACAGCCCTCAACACTGTTGGAACCAACCAACAGTGACTACAGCCTCCAAAACGGAAATAAGTCATCACTTACTGATTGTGAGAAGAAAGTGGATTTGTCACATTTCACATTTTCATTTTCTCAAGAGTATGAGGGAACAGAAAGTAAAAGTAAAGTATGTGTTTCTTCAATAGATCACTTGGGGTCAGTTTTCCATCCATTCCACATGTTCTCAATGGTAACCATCAGCACTCGTAATGGGGTTTTACTCAGCCTGTGAGTCTCTCACGCAGAGTTACTCCGTAAGAATATACATGGGTTGGTAATGTACAGGAAGAGTAACGCAGAAAATCAGAGCTACCACTCAGGGCACTCGGACGTAGATGCTGCGTCCGAATTCACACACATGAACAAGGCCATTCACACAGTCTGTTACCAAAGAGAAGACACCATACATTTCCAATAGGAGCTCTCTTGGTAAAAGTCAAGAATTACTCCTCCTTCTCCTCTTCATCATCTTAGTAATCAGTGAGGTGTCTGTGCTCTCTAAGTATTGCTTCTGAAACACCTTGTGTTGTTTACATATAGTCTGAAAGCTAAGAAACACCATCGTACAAAAAAAAAAAAAAAAAAAACCCACAGAAAGGCAAAGCCAACCATATAGCAAACTGCCTAAGCAGGCCTGGTGACATGACATTCTCTTAGCGCTTTGCCGGACAGGCTCAAGAGATTCTCCCACGACACTGGAAGTCATCTCTCACCTCAAACCGGGAGACCGGTGCTAGGCACGGTGGATGTGGACAGCAATGTGGCCATGAACTGCAGTGCTCGCCTATGTGGAATTCTGATGGATCCCTGCTCGGCTGCAGTACGGTTGGCACCAAACCCCAAAATTTGGTTCTCTCTGCTATTTTAGAACCTAAAATGCCAGAAGAAAAACAGCGAGAGAAGCAGTGAATAGATTGATTTTAACAAATTATGTAGTCTGCTGTTGTCATGACATGGATCTCTGTGAGGATTCTTGGTTGTCTTCGGTAAGAGAACACCAAAGAAAGTTCAGGAGATTGTCCAAGAAGACAACACACATTCATAATAATTTGTATCATTCTCTCATTTACTGGCTCCTGATTTTCTTTTCACTATGCCCTTCTCCACCTCATTCATTGCCCAACTTCGAGCCCTAGTTCATTTCTCAGGCAGAGATGTGTATGCTGCTTTCTCTCATTTCAAAGCCTGGTGTCGTCTGCTGCTTTTTATTCTCTATGCAACAAACTGCTGATTTTCTAAATTCCCCTTTGTGCATTCTTCCAGATACCACCTTCCATTGTGTGATCAATAATTGGACATTTATTAATAGCTTTGCTGATTTGGAAATGTATATAAATAGAACCAGAAAGTCTATAATCTTGTGTGACTTGACCATTTAAGTTTTATGTATTGTTTGTAAAACCTGAGCACGATATTGCTGAGTTAGCTGTAGTTCTTAACCTCTCACTAGGTTTAGCAGTCCTTGGTTTGAGTCTAAAATACTTTATTCATTTACTGATGAAGTTTTCCAGTTTGAGGCTGAGCTGAGGAGAACTGTTCTGACAATATTTTGCATAGTGTGACAGTCATCTTCCCACAAGCATCAGAGAACTCCTGTTTAACCCACATTCTTTCCAATACTTAAACTTACCAGAATTTCTTATTTTATTTTGGCTGATTTAGGAGGTGTGCAGTGTTGTGACATGATAGGTTGAATCTGCATTATTTTGACAGTTAATGAAGTTGGTAAACTTCATCAGTTGGCCATGCGAAAAATCACTCATTGGCCATTTGAAAATTAGTTTGTGACATTTTTAGTTTTGCTAAGAAATTATTTATTTTTTCCTTACTGAACTTGTGAATTCTTTATATATTCTGGGTATGTCTTTCACAGCTATATAAATTTCAAATACCCTCTGCCATCATGAGGGACATTTTTCCATTCTCTTGATAATGTCTATGAATGAACAGAAAGTCTTCATCTCAATATCACTGAGCTTTGAATTTATTTCATGCGGTTTTTGTGTATAATCTGATATCATGAAGGTGTTTTTCTGCATTTTCCTAGTGTAAATTTATTACACTACTCTTTTTATGACTTTGTGGTACAGTAAAGTTTTAATATACAGTTCTATAAATGTTAATAAAGTATGAAGTCATGTAAACATCGTAAACAACGTATGGAAGTTTCACTAGAGTACAAAATTTCTGTTATGCCTTTTTGTGATAAAAAAAATAAACCTTATAGACTGATAAATTCTTGGTAAAAGTAAGGGTAATAACTTTTTGGATGATTATATTCTAAGCAACTTTGCTTCTAATTAGTCAACAAGAATATTCTTCTGGTTTACCACAACATTAGCCAAATCTCTTTCATGTATTGTATTTATTTATTGTGGGATATTTACGTGCAATAGATATTTTAAGCATTTACATTTACAGTGTAGTTAAACTCTACTGAATTCTCAACAAATTGTAAACTCACAAATGAAATGGCATACAGAATATTTGAGGTGATTGTCAGAGAATAAGTTAAAATCAGATCTGGGGGCCAAGTTAATTTGTGTTAGGAATACAAATGTAACATGAAAAAGGATATGCTTAAACATCAGGTAGTGGATGACCTTAGTACTCTGTGGAAGGACAAAAAAGATGTCTACAGGAATCAATTTTTCTAAAAAAAAAAAGAAGAAGAAAGAAAAAAAAGAAAAGGGAAGCAACAGGGGAACACACTAGGCGTACAGATCAAAGAATAGAGATGAAAAAGTTCTTGGAGTGCTGCAGGTTATTTCCTAGTCCGTTTTGATTGAAATTTGTGGCATATGGGATTTGCACGAAGATGGAAGTAAAGATTGGCAATTGTGATGACAATGTTCACTAAGATTTCAGTAGCATATGTGATATCCCTACTTCACTGAGTTATTAAATGACATTTGGAAAGCAAGTTTGCAATGTAACATTAATATACAATGAAAAAGTTTATTGAACCGATGACACTAATCCAAAAACTTTTTTGATGTTTTATATGACAATGAGTACTATCTAGTAATATGGTGAAAGATTTTAATATCTAAAGATTATTAAAATTATCATATGAAAGACTATACTCACATTATCTTCCAAAGTTTATTATAAAGATTTCATTCTATTTCAATAAATGCCCAACTAAGATCATAACAAACAGACAATCCATCCTGGAGAAAAACAGCTTAACTGCTCGTCTTTATAAGAGTGTCACTTTAATGTGGGGATAAACGGATTCTGTGAGGGATGTTTCCCTCCAAGCCCTTCACATGTTTGCCTTTGCCAAGAAAGTGCCCATGCGAGGGAGTGTGTTATGTGAGCGCACTTTCCTTTCTCTCCCACTTCCATGGTAACCAGTTAGCATTTTTCATGTGAATTTTAGCATAAGATATGTAAGAGGGACATTTCTATCAATTTTCATGCAGGGAAGATTTAAACTGTGACTCATTTTAAAAGTTATTCTATTTGTGAGTATCTTAAAATGCCTTAAACATGACCTTAGAAGGCCAATTCAGAAACAGACAGTAACTAAAGATGAAATTAACATTTTCCCACTGACTGCTACTAAAGATCGTGTTTTTTTGATAGCTTTAATATCATACTTCATGACTTACGTTCACTGCACTATGCATTTTTCTCTGAAATGCATGTTATTTGAAGCATTTCAATGACTTCATTTTGTGAATTTAATATTGTCAACATCATATTATCCAATTTTCAAGTATACAGAAAAAGTGGCATATAGAAACATTAAGTATAAAAAGTATCCTGGTAAAGTAAATTTATATTAGAAAGGACATCCTCCCGATTACACTTACTTACATAGGAGCCATATATATACATATATATATATATATATATATATATATATATATATATATATTTAAATATCTTGCTTATTCCTATACTAATGGATATCGAGGTACAATGACACCCTTGAGAATTGTGTCCATTTCTCTGAAGCATGTGCTGCCTTCCGATTACTGCAGTGAGGGTAAGCTGGTTTGTTTTCCAAAAGATGAACAGGAAAGAAAAAATAAACAAGAGAAATTTTCAATGTCTTAAAAATAGCCCTTCTATTCTTCAACTGTGCCATTGAATATTTTAACAATCTGTGAGTCAAGGTAACATTTTTACAGCAAGTAGCCTCTTTTTGAAATAAAGAGCAACCACTATTTTAGTAGCAGGTTTTACTCAATTTGTTTTATTAAATTATGATTAATACACGTTTGTAGTGCATGTTTACATCCATCGTAGGGTGCAGGTACATGTATTTAATATATCTTAATTCTTCTTATTCCCTTCCCCATCCTTTACCGCCCCTGCTTGCACTGGTTGGAAAACTGACGCGGCTTGAGTCCATAGTGTTGAGTGAAATGAATCAGACACACACCTTGAATATCACATGGTCTCTCTTATGTAAGAAACCCAAAGTGTAAAAAAGGTGCATTGTGTACATGCACTTGGTTCCTATTTTCTATATTTAATTTTGTATTTTCTATATTTATTTTGTATTTTTGATTATTGTAAGCTGTTCTTTAAGAGAAGTTTTGCAGTATTTAAAGTTGTGTGTCTATTCCACTTAACATTATGATCTTAATGTGCATCCACTTTTTTACAAATAAATCGAATTTATTTTGTGGCTGAGCAGTATTCCAGTATGTATGAATGAGTTTATAGGCCTCTTCCAAGGCTTGGCTATCATGAATTGTGCTGTTATGAACAGAGGTATGCATTTATCACTGCTGTATGATATTTTAACTGTTTTCTGAATTTAACAAGAGGAATAACTGGGTCCAATAGAGTTTCTAGTTTTAGTTTTTTGAGGAAGCTCCATGCAGCTTTGTACAGTGTTTATACTAGTTTATACTCCCCCAAGCAATTAACTGGGTGTCTTTTTCCCTACAGCCTCACCAGCATTTGTTATTTTTTGGTTTTGGGGGGTTTGTTAATGATAGATTTTCTTTCTGGAGTAAGATGGAATCTCAATGGTTTAATTTCTGTTTCTTTCATGGCCAGAGATGTTGAGCACTTTTTGACCATTTATACTTCATTTTGCCACAATTTATGGAAAAAGCACTTTGGGGGAGAATAATCATTCATTAATTTGGTATCAGAATTCTGGACCATATCATCCCTTTAGGATTCTTTCAGTCCTGAAGCTATCAAAAAATTTTATTTAAAACATACACAAGGTCCTGAGTTCAATTTCTGACACAAAAAAGCACAAGGTCCTGAGTTCAATTTCTGACACAAAAAAAGAAAACATACATAAAGCATTCTAAACTGCACGTGATTATGATACTACTTGCCCAGTTTCATTGCTGTCCCTGAAGTATGCCAGGTAGACATGCTGGCGTCCCCTCTGAACATGTCCAGGTTTCCCATGTATGTTTATGACTAAAACTAAATTTACCGAAAATTATTTTCAAAATGGTCTTACTGCTGGCTCTTGTAATGGAAAGTATTGGCTTTTGTCTAAAAACATGGAAACAAGGTACACTTACCTATACTAGATACAGAAGACTAATCAAATACATAAAATTATCAGAATAGGCTCAGAACTGTCCACTGATTAAATAGCCAGGCTGTTCAGCAAATCCAGAAGCTTGTAACTAATGGTAGCTTCAACTGTATATCTATGCAGGGCCTAAGAATGTCCTCAGCAGGAGAGCCATAAAGCCTTACAACCTTTAAGAACAGATTCAAATAGCAGCCCAAGTTAGCAAAAGCCGTAATGCAGCTAAACAGCGCAGACTAACACAGGATGGAAAATGGAACAGATAATGAAACAGGCATAGTCTCTGATTCAGCGTGGAGAGATACTCCTATTCATAATTAGCCTTCTTTATATGGATGTTTAATTTTTTAAAAAATAGCATAATAATTCAAGAAACAACAAAAGTAAAATTGAATCAGCAACAATAGCAAGAATCAAAGTACTGATGAATCATGTACATAACAAAAATTAAAATGAATCTGAGGAAGCCCTAAAGCCAGCATATTACTAATGAAATCAATGAGAAAATGAGCAGAAAAATGGAAATAAATGTGAGACAGAAGGTGAAGTGCATAGACAAGACCAGCTCAGGAAACAACACCCTCGTGTACACATAGTAAGTAGAATACACCAGTTCCCACACATCTTTAGACCTCTGCAAGTTTCCTATCCTAATCTCTAGAGCAGTGATTGAAAAAACACTACAGCCCATGGGCCAAATCCAAACAACAACCATTTTTTTGTGAATAAAGTTTTATTGAAATACAGCCACAATTTCATGAATGTATCCTCCCTGTTTCCCCTCAACTATGACAGAATTCAATAGTTCCAGTAAAGACTGTGTGACATGCAGAAACTAAAATACTTATCAACTCTCTCCTTAGAAAAACTTTCCACTTTTTATCTTTCAATCTTCATGGAAAATGTATTCCATCAACACAATCATCTTATGTTAAAAAGGTTTCTTAAATGTTTTGTGTGCATTCATTACTAAAACTGAATTTGTATATACAAAAGTATCTTTCAAAAATTATTCATATAAGCAACTCAACAAATATTTGTGAAGTTTATTTTGGAATCTATGTAAGGATGTGACTACAGTGCCATGGAAACAAAGTTATAAACCCCTAATATCTTAAACATAAGTGCTTGCATCTGATGTATTACAGTTCCGACCTAACAAAATCTTAGTTTCTAACTTTCACAATAATAGTAAAATATTCTTTTCAGTGACTGGGTAAATGGAACTCAGTTCTTTATACTCAGTTATTTCCCATTCTTTGAGACACCATAGCATCGTAGATCTGATCAAAGCCCTCATTTTAAAATAGCATATAAAGAAAGATTATGCTACATGCCAACTACTTATTTACTTTTATACATGTGTCTATTAGGAAAAGGCACATATAGAAAGACATTTATATTTCTGAAAAACATCACAAGCATCCATAAATTTCTGTGATATATGTATATGTGGTAAAGTAAAATCATCAGTTTTCCCTTTTAAGTCATATGTATGATTTTTGTTTTATGCTTCCTTATGCTTACATTGTTATCAGTATGGACTTTGGATATTAAACTTGGAATCATAATCTAATAGCAGCACTTTTAACTTTACAATGAATTTACACTCATTTCTAAACTTCTGACTGGATCTAAGTTAATTAAAAATAGACCAAAGATAGAGACCCCATCATCTCTAAGGTGAATTATCAGCAGTTTTCTAACTGACCTCTCAGCTTCTGCTCTTGCTCCAAACTGTCTTTCATCGCAGTGTTCAGAGTGAACCTTCTAAAACAGGCAACTCACACCCCTTCTCTTCATGCAGCTGCCCAGGTTTCTCCCACTTCGTCTGGTGTAGGATCATACTTCTCCTGGGGTGCTGCAGGGCAGCTCCCTTCTGATCTTCCCTCCCACTCCCTGCCATGCCCGGAATACCCCAAAGCTGTAGACACCCTCTCCTCCTCCTCAGGTCTTCAGTGTGTCCTTCTTCCGGTGAGGCCCTGTATGGCCACTTCTCTCTTTCCTGGCATCTTCTGTCCTCTTTTCTGTTTCCCTACCCACCTACAACACAACCTGTTCATTTCACTTATTTAATAGACGCTCCAGTAGAGCACAGCACTTTGTTATTTCAGTGCTGTTTCCTTGGAATCTAAAGTTGTTTCTAGGACTCAAGAAATTACATTCTAGGATATTTGTGAAATTCATGGAGTATCTGACATCTGATTGAACAAGAAAAATATGTATTTTTTTCTTTTAGCTCTTATCCGCTGGTAACTGTGTGATACATTCTCTAAATAATTTTAAAAGAAGATTTGGGAAAACTAACATTTTATCCTAAACTCACTACCATTAGCCATAAAACTAATATGTATTGATGACCCTTATACATTTTTTGGATTAAAAAAATTATATTCCACAGAAATAAAAATGGAAAAAAAAATTTATAAACAAGTGAAAAGGTTTGTTGGATATTATGAAAAAATCACTTTTTAGTGGCATTGGAGATTTTTTAAGACTTTATAATCGAATAATGATAAGAAGCTTACTGTGCACGTAATGGGCCTGAAAGCTTTACATAGCTGAATTCATGTAATTTTCACAGGATTAGAAAGAGGTGGGTGCTACCATTTCAGTTTTACTGATGAGAAAACTGTCAGGTTCCTAACAGTTATGTAACCTATACGAGCCCTCACGGGGAGTGGGAAATCCAGGCTTTAAGTGCCACCACTTTAGCGTGCAAACCTGTGCTCTCAATGTCCATCTCCATTACTGTGCCACGGAGAACCTCCATCTTTAGTTCACTCAGGCACAGAAAAGAACCTAGTAGAGTAAGCAGACCTGAGACAGTTAATAAGTAACACTCTGCAGCTCCAGGCAGCCTGACGGTCTTAGGGCCTCAAAAGAT
Source organism: Dolichotis patagonum (assembly GCA_004027295.1). Taxonomy (NCBI): domain Eukaryota; kingdom Metazoa; phylum Chordata; class Mammalia; order Rodentia; family Caviidae; genus Dolichotis; species Dolichotis patagonum. The sequence goes on along the minus strand of PVJX010004470.1, from coordinate 22,758 downwards.
GGAGCCCGGCACAGACTCAAACACTTGAGCTTTAGACACGTACTTCGGCCTGCACATCTGATCCTGCAGCTGCTGTGTTGGTCTTTTGTGTGCTCACAGGTGTTGGCTGTCCAACTAGACCACATAATGGTGGGCAAGGCCAGCACGCTGGCGCTGCCAGCCCCAAGAGGTAATGCCAAGTTCAGCACTGAGGGTAAAACACACACATGTGCCAGTTTCCTTTTAAATGAATTTTTATTAATGAAATACAAAGTTGTCTTCTGAGAAACATCACTTGTGGATGGATAAAGAATAATACCAGCATTAAGATAGTGGCATCAGCATGTTTTAAAAATGAAAATCTAGTTTAAACTAGAGAAGATAAAGTGATAAAGTCAGACAGTTACATCAAGGATCACTTGAAGACCAGTAAATCACTGTAACAATACATGTTTCAGTCTTAAGATACAAAGGGTTGCCTTAGCTTTCTTGTAAAAGTGTTTTTTTTCCTAAAAAGAATAGAGAAAAAAATATAAATCACACCTCCAGTACCTTTTTAAAAAACGAACACATCTGGTACTTCCTATGAACAGATGCTCATATGAATCACTATGAATAAGTGGTGCCTAGGTAAAAATAGGGCTTCTCACTGTGAGTTAAATCATTCTATTGAGTTAAATAAATGTCTGTGGTGATCCGCTGTGTGTTCCATGCTAGGTAAATCTATGTGTAAACTATCAGATTGACATAGGTATTAATGTAGCAGATTAGGAACTACACACATTCTAAGGAGGAATAGAGTTTGACTGGTTCTAAGAAGTTAACACAGGGAGAAGGCATCCCAGGGAGAGGACATTGAGTACAGGGGGGTAAGCAAGATGGTAAAGATCATGATGAATGGCAAGCAGGCTGTTTTCTGAAGCATAGGTTTAGTAGAAAAAGGTTAGGATCAAGGGAGGGAACTATGAGCTGAGACAAGTGTCATGTTGTGCTCCAACTCCCCAGACCTAGGTGAGAGACTGGCGTAAAATGATGTCTGCTTAATAGGGGGTGAAATGAAATAGCAGGCTCCTACGCAGATAACCATGCCACCTGATAAGGCCATGCTCTGAGGCCCATGTAAGACTACGCCAAGCTACAGAAAAGGCAGGTCATTTTGCTCAGAGACAGGGGAAGCTTCAGAATGGATAGTTTTGAGCTGAGTAGATCTTAAAGACTGACGGATAGATTTTTCCAGTGGAAGTGGAGAGCGAGGAGTGCTTTTCAGAGAAAATAATGTGCACAAGAGTGCAACGTTACACAAATAGTAAATAACTCAGTATTGCTTGAGAAAAGAAAGCATGGAATGGGAGATTTTGCATGGAGAATTAGGCAGGATAGGTGGGAATAGATAATGTCAGGTTGTAAATGCTTTGCTTGTGATTGGATTTTGTGCCCTAGCTAAAAGGATAACAGTAGTTACCTTAAAATAAAATGAGGGCATGACCAAACACTGAAACACTGTGGAATATTCTGCATGCAGGAAAATTAAATGAAAAGCCAAGCGCAGTGGGTGAGCAAATGAAAATGAGTGCTAAGAAGGTGTCACATACATGAATCATCAGGTAAGCAGGCTTCAGTCAAAGTTTATCATGTATATTTGGAACCAGGTCATATTTTTAAAGATTTTTGCTTTTTTGCCAGTATGGGGCTTGTACCTAGAGACTTTGCACTATGCTACAACCTCAAGAGTTTTATTCTTTATTCTGAGACAGAGTTTTTGCTAAGTTACTAGACTGGGCTAAATTTGCAATCGTCTTGCCTCAGATTCCAAGAGAAAGTTTTTTCTTTTACTTTAATTAAAAAACCCAGAAATATGGTATAAACCACCAGTTACTTTAATTCATGGAGTCCTACATCCACTATGTATTTCAGTATGTACAAATGCTAGTAAAAAAAAAAGTGCTGGTAATGTAAGTTAACTTTAAATCAGAATACACTTTTTAGATTACTCTTTGGGGTAAGGAATAATGCGCAGATGTAGATGATTGCCTGCTCCAGTTTTCTGTAACTTTACGGTGCATTTATCATCTTAACAAAAGGAGAGTTAAATCTACGGTAACATGTTGCTCACACCCTAATGTCCCATAAAAAGACAGACTGCAGCTGTGGGTAGATTTTTCTTACTTGGTTAACTCAAGAATTTTCCACATTTTCTAAACAAATATATTTCCATCTTACACATATTTAATACATGAAATATACTAATATCTGTTTCGCTTACTAATACATATTTTTATCAAATTTTGTCTTTTCTCCCTTAGTTTGTCTCTACGTATTTAAATAAGTTGAATAAGTTTGGGTACTTGGTCAGATTTTCTCAGTCTCCACCACACTCATTCAAAATAACAGTAAATTTTATGAAATGTTGCTTATTATTTGGATTTGGAAAGCCCCCAATGGCCCATGTGTGGAAGGCTGGATTCCTCGCTTGGTACTTTGAGAGGCGGTTAAACATTAGCGGTAGGGCCTGTTGAGAGGTTTGATATTACCGAGGGCACTTCCTTGAAAGAAACTGTGGACGCCCCGGTCTCTGTCTCTTCAGTGTTTTGTTTCCCAATCGTGAAGTGAAAAGTTCTCTGTTGATCGGCCTCCCTTTACCGAGTCCCACCCCCAAGTTGTGTCAACATCAAAGGGCTCTGTCAACATCAAAGGACCCATCCATGCCCTTCTTCCTGACACCAAAGGTAGGCCCTGAGCTCCACCCAAGGCCAGCCCCAGATGAGCCCAGGCTTCCTCTCACACACAGGCGCGCTTCCTTGGCACTGGGTCTGCACTCTCCCTCCTTCAGCTTCCTGCGTGCGGTGCACACATAATAATCAGGAGCTCCCCAGTCCATAATCGATACAGGCTTGCTGACCTGCGCTTGGGTAAGCTCATGTTTTACTTACTGCCACCTTCTCTGCTCTTCACACATTCTGTCGTCATCACTTCACGCAGCACAGTGCACAGGTATCCTCATCTTCACTCTTCACTCCTTTGCAAATATGTGATATCTACACACCATCACCCTGCAGAATGTAACACCTTCAAAAACAGACATTCAGCTATTCAAATCCAAAGATATTCCAACTATTCCATGCTATTAAGTGACTTTCATTTTTAATCCTTTTAATTGCCTCCTTGGTATCTGACAATTGAGACATTGTGCCCCCATGATCATTTTCTATAGTGTGTGTTCTCAGCGATGTATTCCTCATCCTAAAATCTTTCACATCAAGTCATTACTACTCAACAGTGCCCTCAGCATCTCTGAGGTTAATGCTATTTCTGCCATTTTTCTATACATTTAATAGAACAATTCCCACATCCCTCTGTATTAGTTCATGCTAAAACATTAGTGTTTTTTTCAAACATGTTTCTCTAAGGATAATTAGTTTTTTTAATGAAGCAGGTATTGATTTACACAGCTTATATATGTTAGTTCATTCTTAGCAAACATGCACTGAAATACATGAATATGCTTTGCTTCAGAATAAAATGGAACAGTATCCATGGAATATGTATGTAGATGGGTGGATACACAGATAATATATATGTGTAAAATGTTAATATTAGGCAAATTTGTGTAAAAGAAATTAAGTTTCTCTAAATTTAAAATCAGTTCCAAAAAACACTATAAAAGTATTCAGTGCATAGCTAACTTTGTACTGACAGAGAATTTTGTGTCTTTGAAGATATCTACTACAAAACAAAAAAATACAAATAAGATTTCAACTCAAGAAATAAAAACACAGGAAAACCCATCATAAGTCTAAATATATGAAAAGATGTGGAATAATGTAGACAAGGACAGAAGATAATGTATACGAATAGTAAAGTCACAGAGGACATAAGCCACTCACTTCTAGCTAAATATTTCCTTATTCTCTCCTCCACCTCCTGAACCCTTGCTCTTCCCTTCATTTTCATTCTTAGGTATTGGCTTTGAACATTAAATGTGCTGCCCTCCACATTTGTCTGTTGAAATTATCCCTTCACGTAAGTTCGAGGCACAATGGAGCAGAAGGTAAAGAAGAAGGAGGCAGCATAAAACAAAAACAGCAAGGGTTCCAAAAAGGTAGGGAGCAGTTAGTTAAGAAACCAAACAAACACAAAGCATGTGTACATTAACTGCACATAAATCAAGCAATTGTTTTTTGTTAATCAGCTTTGTAATGATTGGAATCATGGAATATCAAAAGTAATGATGATTGACCATGAACTAATATAATATCTAGTTAGCTTATATTTTAAAAGCTACAAAACATAGCTGTAAGAACTTTAAGCTCCTTCTACTGATTTTAACAGAAAACTAAAATAAAAAATTGTGAATGTGAGTACTATAGTTAATATATTTATTTAACTATAGTACTATTTAAAATTATAGTATTATTTAAATTAATTATAAAGAATGTTCTTTTTATAAATATATCACATGCTTATAGTAGACTATTTAAAATTAATATATCTAAATGTAACAATCATAGAAATTATATTTGTTAATATGTTGGATAAGTATGTTATCAGTGAAAACTGAAGGGTAAAAATCAAACTTCATGTCAATTTGTAAAATAAAGAGACAAAGAAACTAAGAAAAGTAAAATCATTAATGTCAAATTATTTAAAATTAATGAAAACAAAGTCAAAATTATAAGAAATAATACTGCAGAAATTGAAAAAATAGGAAAAATGTATAAGTGAATTTCAAGAACTGGTTTCTTTTAAAAGGGCGAACTCTGAACATTCAGCAGGAAGCAGTATGAACATTTGACACAAATGAAGGCATTTGAAGGAGTATTGGGTGATGGGAGGAAAGTTAGAAGGAGGAGATGCTTTCTTACCACGTGTTAAAATGTATTTTTTAATTTCATTTAACTTATTTACTTATTTATTTTTGGTGCCAGGGATCAAACTCACAATCTCGCGCTTGCCAGGCAGGCACTTGGGCCGCTGAGCTATACCCCCTGCTCCACATGTTAAAATTTTTAAGACTAAAATATTCAAATAAATACATCCCTTGGGCTGGGGATTTAGCTCAGCGGCACAGGCGTCTGCCTGGCAAGTGCAAGGTCATGAGTTCAACCCCTGGTACCAAAAATAAATAAATAAATAAATACATCCCAAATCCAAAATTGTAAAATGATGAATTATTTATAGGAATTTAGTAAAACAAATGAGAAATGTCATAATTCAGACATGTTGGAAACTTCTGGAACACAACAGTGTTCAGATGTTTGACAATCTGAAAAATAAAATAAAATTAGATCCTGCATTATACCTACTACCAGCAAGTTATCAATAAATACTAGTTTTTCATAGCTTATATAATAAAATACTACAAACTCAGTGGCCTAAAACAGCACACATGTATCGTCTCAAAGTTCTGTACATCTTTTATATGTCAGAAAGAGAAATTAGCTGCACTTGGCAAAAGCCAAGGTGTTGGCAGAGCCAAACTTCTGCTAGATGCTGCAGGGAAAAATTTATTTGCTTGCTTTTTCCTGTTTCTCGGGCTACATTTTGTGCATCATTCGCACTTGACCTCTTCCTTCATCTTCCACGTAATCTGCATTGTGTCTTCAAACCTCTCTGGACTCTACTTTCACACTGTAGCAATCTCTGCCCACCTCCCCCTCCAGAGATAACTTGTGATTACAGTGAGAGACATCAAGGTATTCCAGGATAGCTCTCCATCTCAAAATCTTTATTAATTATAGCAAATAATGGTTTCCCATACAAGGTAACACTCACCAGTTCCATGGATTAGCATCTAGACATCTTTGGGGGCTATTGTTTAATCTTCTCTACAACATGGTAAATATTTAAATGGAAAATAAGGCACTAGAAAGTATTTTTATTTTCTGAAGGAGACAGTCCTAAAAAAGTATAAAAATTAAAAGAAAAATAGATGTGACAATATTTTAAAATTTCTATATGAGAGCAACAATGACTGGCCAATGTCATTTTGGAAAAACATTTTCACCATATATGACTTGGAATTAACATAAATTTCAATACAAATCAAAATGAGATATATTCAAATGTAAAATTAGACAAAAGCCATGGATAAGCCAGGCTGAGACAGAAGGATGATTGCAAGTTCTGGACCTGCCTGAGCTACAGTGAGCCCAAGGCCAGCCTAAAATATGTAACTAGACCCTACTTCAAAAGGACCCCCCCCAAAAAAAGACATGGCTCATAACTTCAAACAGTGAACAACATAGTCAATAGATACATGGAATGTTTTCTTTTATTCTTTTTTTAAATTTTATTTTAAAGTGAGAAAGAAAAAAGTAAAAAATAACAAAAGTTTTTAAACAGCCTCTTAGGATAGGAACAATAATTGATATATTGCATATTGTTGTCTTCATAGTCGTTATTCAAAGTACAAAAATAGGCAAGAAATATTGTCCAAATAATATTAGTTCAAATCTTTCTTTTCAATGAACTAAGAGACACTAGCTATATAATTACCTTAACTATCTTGTGAAGATACATATTTTTTTCTTTATCCTGCTTTCCTTTCCCCCATCCCAGTTTCTCTTTTCTTCCCAATTCATAACACATATGGTATATTTTATATCTTATTTACTCTATTCAGTTTCTCACACTAGTATGACAATACCATGTTTACACATGTGGGTCTGATTTATTTCACTTATGGGCATGCTTTTGAGTTGCGCCTATTTGCCTATAAAAGTCTCAAGTTAATCCTTCTTTACAATTAAGTAGTACTCTGTTGTATAAAAAAGACACACCTTTTTTTTAATCAACTCCTCAGTGAGGGACATTTGGGTTGTTTCCAAAATTCAGTTATTACAAATTGTGTTACTATAAACATGGGTGCACATAAATTAGTGTGGTATAACATTTTAAATTCTTCTGGGAAGATATCCAGAAGGAAAAGAGATGGGTCAAATGGAAACTATTCCTAGTTTTTTTAATCCACACTGATTTGCACAATGGTTGCACCTGTCTACTCTCCCACAGCCCTGCTAGCATTTGTTATTGGTTGATTTCTTGATGGCAGCCATTCTTTTCAGAATGAGATGGAATCTCAATGTTGTTTTAATGTGCATCTTCCAAATGACTAATATGCTGAGAGCAAAAAATAATGCAATCTAGGCTAAAAAATACAATCGATGATTCAAAAAGTTGGTTCTTGTGAAAGAATAAATTAAATTGACAAACCATTAGCTAACCTCATCAAAAAGAGAAAAGAAAAACTCAAATTCAAGCAAATAGGAATGAAAAGAGGAAATCACAAAGAATCCTACAGAAATTCAGAAGATCATCAACACCTACTACAAAAACATATATTCTATTAAATTGGAAAATGCAGAAGAAACTGACAGATTCCCAGTTACAACTGAATTGCCAAAAATATCAAGAAGATATAAAAATTCTGAGTAACTTAATATCAGCCAATAAAATTGAAAATGTAAAGAAAAAACTATCAATAAAGAAAAACCCAGGCCCACCATTGAATTTTACAAGAAATTTAAAGAACTGTTGCCACTAATGCCAAAACTTTTTCAGAAAATTGAAAAGATAACAATACTTTGAAAATCATTCCCAGAAGCAAGTATTACCCTGATTCCAAAACCAGCGAAGAACCCAGAGAAGCAAGATAAATACAGGCCAGTCTCTCTAATGAACATAGATGCAAAAGTCCTCAGTAAGATATTAGCAAGCAGAGTGCAGCAAATCATCAAGATTAGATGGAAATTTGTCAATTTTATATTAATCAATTAAATGAACTAAAACACACTTACCAAGTCAAAAAAGATTTTTCCAAATAATGTCACCAAACTTTAACAAAAACTTAGTAAATAATCCCTCTCCTCTATTATATTGCCCATCATACTATTAATTTGCACAAATTTTATTACATAAATTCTTCTTGGGAAATTTGACAAGATAACCAAAGCCTATTTCAGAACTTCTACTTGAATGAAGTTGACTCACTTTGGTAAGGAATTACCCTTGTCTAAACAATTGAAGACAGGGAAACCCTCCCGAGTAGTTTTCTTGTCTATTTTAAAGGCCTTCTTTGTCTTTGTCCCCTAATATTTTTTCACTGTGAACTCAGGAGTTCAATTTTGAACTTATAATTGGTTGGGAAAGAAGAACATTGTGATTTATGCACAAATCTCTAAGACATCTTTGATAGTTGCTTTTCTGGTTTTATTAAATGTGTATAACTAATTACAAATACTAAGTAAGAAAGGAGCTATTTAAGAACACAAATTAAGCATAGGCAAACATTATTTAAAAATCCATCATTTAGCTCCTGCTTCATTTATGTAATCAAAATAACTGCAGAATAATGAAACATTCATATTTATATGCATTTTGGGAGTGTGAAAAATCAGCCATTTCCACTCAATAATCATTACTTTAAAGTTATGGAATAGTCTCTTTCAGTGAGTCATAATATATTGACCAAAGAAATTACTTAAGAGAATCTAAGTATTTGGATAATAGAATTATAGAGTACTGGACAATTCTCAAAGAAGTCAGCTGCAATGCACTGAAGTCTCAAGAGTACCCTGAATTCACGCTTCAGTATAGTGAATTCACGTGTTTCTCCTGTGTAGTCTTCTCCCATAATTAGTGAAAACATATGCTTTATTAATCTAATGTTAGTGCACAAAATACCTGACAGCTTGAACTTAGTGAGGAACAATTTATTTTGACTCACCAAACCAGTGCTTTCAGTCCATGGCTGGTCCCATTGCGATGGGTCTGCAGTCAGGGAGAGATCATGGCGGACGACCCGAGGGAGGCGCTGGTTCAGTGAGCCTAGAAGTCAGACAGAAAGCAAAGAGCAGAGGAGAAAACGTTCAGTCTACACAACATTTATTTAACTTACCTATGACATAGGCTCTGTTATTGTCAGCAAATCAAGAAAAGAAACAGATTTGAAGAACAGAAGCATCAAACAATCCAGGAATAAGCGGGTAAATTGGTTCAAATCTCTGCTTTATAAAGCAGAAATATGATTCAACACCACCAACTATAGAGTACCAATTTTGTCAGTTAAGATCTGTAGCCAAGCAGATAAATTCAGTGGCTCTTTGTTATACTGAAAGAAAAATTTAACTCGCGTTAATTTTCTACTTTAAATGCTTCCCTCAAATATATTTAAATCTAGGGGTTTTTTTAGGAATTGTATTAAAAGGAAAACAAAATTATATAAATGTTCTAAGATTGAAAATTTTTTAATGTAAATGATATAAACTAAAAAAAAATATTTTTGAAGTTAAAACCTCACCAGATGTAATGTCTCTCCCTTTTTCTTGTTCTTTCTAAATTGATGCATGAATTTGTATTACAAAGTGCATACGATGAAATGAAAGAAAAATAAGCACAAGTTTAATTCAACAATGTCAAAATACGCACATCAGTCTGCAGGAGGCTTGGTCCATGTGAAATACTAGCATTCTCTGGTTGCCCCACAAAAATTTAGCCATCTTATTATATAGATATAAACAGTTTAAAGTGGCAAAAGAAAACTAACTATTGCTATGTCAAACTTTTCTTTAATCACACATTCCAATCGAAGTTGTTCAAACTTTAACTGAGGTTGACTTTATCTAATTCATCTAACTGGTTATCTTTAGGATTTGACTAGAGTTCAGTGAAAGAAAAAAGTAATAAATTGATTTTTAAATCAGTTTTAAAAACCTGATCCTATATTTAAATTGTCCATAACTGCTGATCTGTACACATTTAATCATAAGAACTTGAAGAGTTGTGTTCACCTCTTCCAAATTAACATTTTCCATTAACCCTTGGGAAATGTTAACATTAGTCATACATGAATCATGCTGTCCTGAGGGAGCCTTATCTGTCACTTCCTTTTTGTCTGGAGTTTCTATGAAACACATCACAAATTAAAGTCCTCTCGCAGGAAACTCCCATTATTGTTGTGAATAGAGACTCTAACGAAGATACTAGCCTTGATTTGTGGTTGTTCTAGTACTTTCATTTATCCATTTATCCATTTAGGCTCTTGTTCTTTTCTGTGTATTGGAGTCTAAATTTCATTTTATTGTAGAAGAAATTGCTAGATGAATAAAGCATACATCTATTTCTTTTTATTTTTGATTCACATTTTCTGGAATACATCTTATGTTGGAGATAATTATGCCACCCATGGAAAGCAAAAGTTAATACCTCTACATAGAATCCATTTTAGTTCCTGGAGAAAAAAGCAATTCCACCTCATTGATATTCTGTTCTTTTATATCTAGGTATAATTCAACTCATTCTTCTTTGTTTAAAAATCACTGACAGAGCCTTAAGAATTAGATATGCAAATACACATTGTAATTTCTACTTACTTTTAAAGTTCTAGTGACTTCAAGAGTAAATCAGTAACACCCAGCTGGCCTAGAAAGAGAGGCTAAAATAAGAATATTCACCTATTCAAAACTGCAGAGATTTATTTCTTCACTGCAGATTTGCTTATTTTACAATTAACAAAAGGGTATTAGGGTTTTTATGGAATTTTTGCTTAAGGATTTAGGAGAGACAGTGCCCCTTTGTCAGCTGTAAAATAAACTAATCTAAAGCAGAGATTGATGCCTAGGCAAACTAATCTTCTTTTCTAACTCACAGATGAAAGTTTTCAATGCTTTCCTTTGCTGATTTTGAGATTTGTGTGATGAGATAAGGGTGATATGTTTAGGCTGGCTCTAAGTTTTGCTATTTTCCCTCTTATCAAATCCACCCGTTCACACAGTACGATTTACTTCCCACAGGGAAATATACCTGGCCTGTGTTGCAGAATTGTTCTAGCTATGAGGAAAGTGTGATTAAAAAAATAACAGCGATGTAAAAAGTATACCTCCCTCATGGTTTTCACGTGCTTGTCACGTTGTTCTGCCACTGTCTCAAGCAGCTCTGGAAAGTCTCTTTCAGAAGTGTCTTTCGAAGTCACACTGTTGTGATTACCTGGGTGTCCTGAACTGATTCATTTTGACTTTGCAGAAGACCCAGCGTGATGCGATTCAAATCCTGGTGAACAGGCAGATAAGGTACACCTTCGTGCCTTTTTATGTCACAGAAGCTATTCAGGACACTGAGGCAGTCACGAGGAGACACTTACGAGACAGGACTTTGAGAACTTCTCAAATTGGCAAGAACGATAAGTTAGTGCCTTAGAAGCAAGAGGGAGTGTATGAGGGTGATTAATGGCAATATGTCTTACTGTGTAAATTTCATTTTTATTTAAACATTTACCATATTTTTATCACATCTCATATTTACCAAATAATCTTATAAACCTTTTAAAGCTGGTTGTGGAGAGGAAAGTTTCTCTTTTATTATTTGAGTTTATTAGTCATGTATGTAGTACATAAAGTACTAAATTTTCAATGAAAAAATCTGAGTAAATATGCAGTCTGCCAAGATATATGTTTGATGTTAGGTTTCTTAGAAATGGAATTCTATAGATTAAGACCTATTGAATGCATCCTTTTATTCAAGTCTTAAAAATAGAAATTTTGGAAAGGTTTATTAGTGATTCCCATGAAAACGAGTAGTGTATGACTTCAGTATTTTTCAATATGTGGATTTTTATTTTCTGTTACACTACATAAAACCATAAAGCAAAGTTATGAAGTTCAGTTTTTGCGGTGGCAACTCTCAATGTTAGGATCCTTGGACTCCTGGAAAATGAAGCACACCCTTAAGGCCTTGTGATTTCTTCAGCTTAGGAAGACAACCTCAAGTGGACAGCTCAAGCAGGGGAGAAGCTGTGGATTTAGGCACTTGTGGTTAGGTCTTTGGGGCCTCGGATCGTTCTGAGGAGCTGCTATTCCTCCTCTACATGAGCGCAAAATGTCTGTTCACAAACAGAAAGAGCAAGGTCATACCATAAGCTCAGGAAAGTTAGAGACTTTGGGTTCAAACAAATCTGGCTCAGGTTTGGATTCTAGCTTTAGCACTTCATGCCTGTTACTCAACTTCTTAAACCTCAGATGAAGCTAAGGATTGATAGAAAAAAAACGTGAAATTTTATCAATATGCAACTCATACCAAGCCTGCAATAGCTGCTTAATGAATGCTATGTCCAGTTTATTTAGATGGACTTAAAAATCTTCTCACAATAAAGTCTGTGTTTTTATCTGTATAATGTTATGCTACCCTGTAATCAAACCAAGAGTAAGATAATTCAAGGAGAATGTGCTTTTACCCTGAATATATAGCTATCAGTGAATAAAAGAAAATGTATGCATTAGCTTTATCTGCAGCAGACTAAAAGGCATTGAAACTCAGGAATAACTGAATGTGTGCTGCTCCCAAGCATTTGGGAGAACTGAAATACAAAAATGAAGGAAATGCAAAAACGAAGAGAACACAAAGTCACATCATCTCATTTCCAGAGTGACTTTCAGTGCTGGCTCCCCACAGCTGTTACTCTGGGAATTATTCAATTGGACATAGATAGATCTCTTTCCATTCATTCAGATAATTCTGAAATCCTTTCAGAGAAGCATAATGCCAGCGCAGAAGTATAAAGATTCAATAATGGTCATGCTAAGGAAGGATTTGACCAACCAGAGCAGCTGCTCATCAGAAATGCTGAAAAGTTTCCTTCACCATCCGTGTTTCTTCCTGACCTAGTTGGAATTTTAAGTTACAATATTTTTACTCACATGTAATATTAACATATTTTATGAATTATGCTATTCAAAAATGACAGACCTTGACACAAAGAAAAATGACACATCTAAATACATAATGTCTGAGTGTATGTATGTGTATATATATGATTACATATAGATAGGTGTGTGTTTGCACCAATTGTGACCATAAAAGTCATACAAGTCTGTTTCATAATTGAACCTCAGATCAACAGAAATAATTATTTGAAAAAATTTACTAGCATCTCGTTTCACTTTACTCCACTTTGCAAATCTGCGTCGAACAGACTCATTACGTAAGTGCAATGCACTTAGATATAGCAAGTTGGCAGAGCATAGTGGCTGGAGCACACGTTCTCAGGGATGTTCTCCCTGTATTTTTCTGTGCCTTGGATTGCGTCACGTCTTAGTTCCTCAGCTCACAGGAAAAGTGCAGACAATAACGCTCCTTTCCTCCAAAGGTTGTTGTGGAGGATTGAATCCATATGTGAAAAGTGCCTGCTGGGTCATAACAAGCACTGTGGAAATTCTAGTTGTCTTTATTATTATTACTACTCACTTCCAGAAATGTATTCTAATTTTTGTAAGAAAATTAACGTCAATGTAAATTTGTGATCTTATAATCAGATTCAACTTGAAATCTTAAAAACATTTCTCATAAACACATCAATAGTTTCATAATTTATGTAGTTTTCATCAATAGCTATTCAAAATTTGGTTTTATCCATGAAACATTCAAGTTAACATTTCTTCTTGAATGTGACCATTTCATGCTTACAGGCCGAGCGTACCGGAGTCTGGGCTTTTCCACCTTTGTCGTCCTCATAGTCAGCACAGAACCAGCAAAGATCTCAGTGCATATGTGCTGCATGAAGTAGGGCTTTTTAATAAATAATGCAGTTTTAGTAAACAGCAGATCTGCTGCACTTGATGTCTTAAAGGTCCACATGCTTGTGTGGTGCAAGTCATCTTTTCCTCTGCTCTGTTCCACAGTGTATCTTACATTTGAAAGTATAATCATGCTATGCTTCTTAATGAAGCATTCTGCTGGCATAAATAAGTCTGTGCTATAAGAAAAGTACTTGTTGAAATATAGCCTCTTTTGCAAAGTAAAAAAAATTAGTAATAAAGTGAAAAAGAAGTGTTGGAAAACTCATCGTTTCAGTTCAATGAATTGTAGTGGTATCAATTGACTAGGATAAAAGTATTCATGCCTACAATGAAATATCTGCCTTTACCAGCAGTTTATGACAATGATTGTAAAATATCTATGACCCAATATGACTCTAAAGCTCACCTTATTGAACTGAATTTTCTAGTTTAAAAGATTATCTAAAGTCACGAAGAAAGTGAGGCAAGAATTTGCTCTTCTTAAATTCATTCATTTTAATTAAATTGAAAATCAGATCACTTCAGCAATATATGTTTTATATATTATTGATTCAGGAAACATCTAGCTGTATTATTTCTTAATTTCTCCTTATAAGACATTTTTAGATTAAAAAAATAACATCTTAAAGAACAGAGGATGATCTTTCCTTCCTTCTTTCTTTCCTGTAGTCAGTCATTTAACCAAAAGTTGATGGGCTATTTACTGTGCTAGATTCTAGAGACTGAAAGAGAAATATGACATAGAATCTATTCCAGTTTATCTATTCTGATGCAGTAGGGAGAAAAAAATCTTGCCCTTAGGTTAAGTCTTTTAATAACTATTGAAAGGGGTTGGATTGTGCGTGTGTGTGTGTGTGTGTGTGTGTGTGTGTGGTAAGCTTAAAAGTAGTGTTGCTGTTACTCTGCAGGAGAAGCTCTTTGAGAATCTCTAGTCTATGAAGCCGCAGCTTCAGTGGAACCACTAGCAATCCCACTGTGAATTAAATGTTATGGTGCATTTTGGACTTGCAGAAGAGAGAAGTAGTTTCCTACAAGCAAAGAAAGAAATCTCCTTCAGCAAAAAAGGTAAACGGAAAGCTATCAGAGCTGACACGGGCCGCCACGTCGACAGAGGCATTCTCTCCGAGTGCCCAGGTTTCCTCAGTGAGTACAGCCAGAAAGCACTCTTTTCCTTGGTGTAGACTGCAGCGCTTTTCATCCTGCCACTCTGGCTAAAAGAACCAATTGCCTCTACTTAAAGTGACAGGCCAAGACAGCTACATTTTTTAAAGTTTCAGATATTTAATTGCTACTAACTATACTAAACTCCAACAAATCAACATGGCGTCCTTTAGAGGAAAAATATTGCATAATTTTAGTGGGAAATAATGTGAAAAGCTTCTGGAAAACTTTCTTTCTAATCAGCCTTACAGAGAAACATTTCATTCAGAAGTCTGAACCATATTTCTTCAGTTTGCAATAATACAGATTCACTCACTAAGTACGACTTGCACTGTCATTAAGACCAAGGGTCTGGGTTAGACGTGCCGTCGCCGCTAATACCTGGATTGAATAATGCCACATGCATGATATACAGTACTGATCCGAGACCTCCCGCTGAGTTAAGTTCTGATGCTTCCTGGCATGAGGATTTGGTAGAGAACCTTTGCAGCAGAGGACTCTGATTTGAAGCCGTATACTTGCCAAACTGGGGACTAAGCAGTCTCTCCAAGCAAAGATAATTAAACACGGATCTCAGTTCAGTTCCAAAACTGTTCAAAGTCTAGTGTGTTGTATATAAAGTAATCTAAAGGCTTATGGCTCTATGATCAAATCACACTCAAAATAATTAACAAACTATTATCTGAACCATTATAATGTAAATTTGAACAGATATAGCAAATGAACAATAGTAATTCCTTTTCCCAATTAAAAAAGCTCATTAAGTTTTTCTATTAGGCCCTCTCAAGCCTACAGAAAGCATGAGATATTATTCCTGTAGCCAGAGAGTGCTGAGAGGTCTAAGACAAAGCAAAGATTCTATAAACACCACAAAACAGTCTACATATGGTGAAAAATTCTATGTAATAATTCTTTTCTGTAATTATGGCAATAGTAAAACTGATGATGTGACTAGCAGAATCATGTAAGATTATGGATATCACACAAGTTAATATGCAAAAATGTTGCCTAAATACTGTCCGTTTACACAACAAAAAGATGAATTATGGAAGTGTTCCTAGTTTTGCATTGCTTCAGTGTTTATTTTACAAATTTTCACTACATATAATATCTTGACCATCATCTACGCCTATTCAATAAGTAGAAGTAGACTGTCCATTACAAGAGCGCCCTCCCTCACATAAAAGAAAGAAGTAGCATAGAATAAGCCCATATTTGATTCCAAAAAGTAATACTAACTAAAATTGTTGGCACTAAAATAATATTCAATAAGAGAATGACCAGATTCCCACAAAATTATTTTTTTTGCAATATACTATATCAAAAGTGGCTTTTCCTTATTAAAGTAACCCATAAAGCTCTATGTGATGGTTCTACAATTAAGCCAATTAAGCTATTTTGCAATGATATCATTGTTACTTTCAAAAAGCATTTGCAAATATTCATGCAAATAAATGGCAACAAAAAAGCACTTTTCACTTTGGTCTAATATCTCCAACATGTAAAATGAAACTCTTAACCTGGTTGTTAAATAAAGAAAAGTCTTTTGGTTCTGACAATATGTATTTATATGGCTGGATAGTGACGAGGTCATGTTAAGAGAACTGAGTAATCAATGCTGTAGTTCTCTAGCCAAGAGGAAAATTAAAATTTAGCATTATCTATAAATCTAAAATTTAGCGTCATCTCTAATCAAAAGAAGAAATTAAACATTTCCAGTGATGCACAGATAAAAGTATTTAGCTGGTCCTAAGTACTTGATTTGGGTATTTTATTTTGTGTTTTGGTTTGTTTTGTGTTTTTGTTCTCAGTACTGGGGATCAAATCCAGGGACACACCACCATTGAGCTATATCCTCAAACTTTCATTTTATTTTTAATTTAATTTGATTTTATATTTGGGATGGGGTCTTGCTAAGCTGCCCAGGATATCCTCACACTCGAACCTCCTGCCTCAGTCTCACAGGGATTACAGGTTTACAACATCACATCTCTTAAACAGATGCATGTTGGAACATAGATCCTAAATTGTGTAGCCTTGCAGATAGAACTGATAGTAACTAAAAATGGATTAAAAACATGAAAGACAAATTAAAATGTTCATTCCTTGGTATGACACAGTGTGGAACTAAAACGAATTTCATGCTTCCCATCTAGTGGAACGTAGCTCACTGAGGGTAAACACTGTTAGCAGTGCGTTCGGGTTTGTATTAGATCTCGGACTCTCAGGAAGGTTTCCATGATCACTCAAGCTCTATTTGAGATGTATCCTCCCAGAACTGATCTAGATAGAACGAGAAAGATGTGACTCAATTGTGACACTTAGATACGCTAACAAAAATGCACATTTAAGCAAATAGCCAAAGCATTCAGAAGCAGGGTATGTGAGCTACTGCTTTTGCCTTTTTTCTTGTACCTCAATCTGATTTCTCAGAGTAGGATCCCAAGAGTCTAATTAACTTGCCCTATGACCACAAACAGGCCTATCTTTTTGGGCATCCACTTTTCAGCTAGAAATTAATGGAATCTTGTTTCTGTTCGTGTTACTTAAAAGCAAAACACAAAAGATAATATTCTGACCTGTTAAAGTGAAATTTAAGCTTACATAAGCAGATTCTCTAAATGAAAGTCTATAATTTTATTGTTGCTCAGGGTGACTTTACTGATCAAAAGGAACAGCGGAAAAAATAAAAAGCTAAGTGAAGTCATTGTGGTATTCTTAACAGTCCTAAATGTCAGATTGAAGAATAGCTGCTTCTTCTGAAGCACTCCTATTTAAAACGGAGTGGACAGCAACATTGATGGATGATAAGGCAGGCTGAGTCACACAAGGGGACTTTATGCCTCTCAATGAGGAGGAAAATACAGAATTTTTTCCTACCATTCTCACACAGCTATTAAATGCTGTCAGTGATTCAAAATGAAAACTGCCTACCAAAATCCAACAGAAAACAATTTACTCTTTCCTTCCACCTGCATTGCTAAGAAACACAGGCTGGTTGGGAACTTCTCCAACTTTCCTTATTCTGCCTCCCCTTTTGCACCCTTTTACTATACAAAGTGTTTTCCTTAGCTAACCTGTCAGAGCAACATCTGTTACCTTCACAGAAGCCAACACACATCGATGTGTGTCACGCTTTAGTTATGCGCTGCCAGCACTGTGGGACAAGCCTTTTAGTAAGCTCTGTCTGAAACTCTCTTTAGCTCCGTCAGTCACTGAAGATCCATGTGTTGCCCACTCCCCACTTCAGACACAGGGGGCAGGTGAGCCAGGAGCCTGGCCATCTTCTCCATGCTGGTAAAATGACAGGCTACTTCTGCAGCTCTCTTTCCAGTTATGGAGCGACCCTATCAACCACAGAGAATGAGTAATAAAATATGAAACCTCCCTAATATAAACTTTTGCCCTTGTGCATCATTCCTCCATTACTTTTTCACTTTTCTGTCTCAAGTCAGGAAACTTGACATAGTGCTGTAAATTGAAAAATGGGACAGTCCATGGAGGCCTTAGGTTTACAAAGTACAGGCCACTATATACACTTTAAATTTTATGCTTTGCCATATCGAAAGTTTTGAGATCCGAAGGTAACAAGAGCTAAGTCTTAGAAATGCAAATTTAAAATAACAGTTTCATGAATGCAGCCTCATCTCCATTTACTTTGCATCCAACTTGATCAGATGCCTATGCTTCTGCCCTGAAGGAACCTTGGCTGTCCACGGCAAAGCCCTCTGGATACTGGCAGCATTTTCCTCTACTTACCATCAAGCGGCGTCTGTGTCAGCAGATCCAGTGGTCTCTCTGAGCGCTGTCCTCCCACTGGGTGGGTGATTAGCTTGACTGAGCCGTCCCTGAAAGTGCTGAGGGAGCTTCCAGCCCAGATGGTCTTCTTGCTGATCGTGTCTAAGGATTGTTTTAGGTATTTTTCCTCTAAGTTGGCTCATTTAGTATAGAATATGTCAGCGGTAGTTTAGTCCAAGACTACAATAACCAAAAAAATGTTGAACTATGAAATATAGTACTACTAAACAAAAGGATAATCGCCGAAGTAAAGATATTTTGCACAGTGGTAAACAGAAAAATATCTTAATATGCTCCTATATGTATATCACTACTAAAATAATCAAACATAAGCTACATTCTAGGTTTGTCTTTGAACAGTGTTGTGCATTTCACTTACACTATTCTTCTATACAAGGCATCTAAATTATTTTCCAATTCATTTTTAAAGGTTAAAAATATCTAGAGTTAATATTCCCATGGAGCACCCCCTTAATTAAGAAGAGTGACACATTTCCTTCCTGAATTTTCAATAATTTTTTCTCTTTACAAATTACTAAATGTGCCACAAAAGGCCAAGGTCTAATCTTGTGCCATCTTCTCCATGACATGAAACTTGAATTTGCTTTAAATTTCCTTTCTTAAAAAAAAAATTTCCCTTCTTCTTTAATTTCATTTTTTTAGTGCACATTAGTTACATAGATTGTATTTTGGCACAATCGTGTATGCTTTTCACATTGTTTAATAAATCCCCTTCCATTGTCCCCTTTCCAAAATGGACATGCCTCAAAAAAACAAATATAGAGCTACCGTCTGACCCCCCCTGTATCACTCTTCAGCATAATTCTGAAGGAATTAAAGTCAGCATGCTATAGACATAGCTGCATATCCACGCTCACAGAGGCACAATTCAAAACACACAATGTGACGGGATTAGCCTGGGTGCCCATGCGTGTATGAATGGATGAAGTAAATGTAGTATACTGTATGCACACAATAAAATATTACTCAGCCACAAAGAAAATTAAAATTGAGTCATTTGTGGGAAGAGGAATGGAGCTAGAGACTGCTATGTTAAGTTAAATAAACTCAGTATCCTTCTCAATTGTTGGAAAGGAATGATTTGGCTTTGTTTCCTATACAGAAGTGTGTCATCATAGACAATATACTACAAAACAATACAAATACTGCAGTATTCAAAGGCACTGCAGTAAAATGAACACTTGTATCAGCTGAGTATCCAGCTGAAGTTAGCATTGGAGTTTAATGTCAAAGTAAGATATAGCAAGTACAGGTGGAAATTCTCTTTGATGAATGTTATCATTATGCATATGTAAAAGGTAACAATAACATTTTTAAATTTTTTTCAAAACTAAAATAATTTAAAAATACAAAGTGAATTATATTTAGGTAATATTAGCAATGTTCTAAATAAATCATTAGGATTTCATAAAAGCATTTATTCCCAGAAAACCAGTAGAAGCTGGAAGAGGTTAGAGACATTCTCAAGAGAACTTCCTGTAAGACAGTGTTTCAAAGAGAATTCATCTAATGTTGGGTGAAATGAAAATATAAACAGCAACATCTCTTCCTCTTCAGCTAGTGGAATGCTTTCAAAATGTTACTTCTAAATGCTGCATGTGAAAGACATTCAGAAAACATTTAAGGAATTATACTTGGCTTTTCCCACGGGAAAACAAAAACAACAGTCCTGAACTTCGTATGACTATTAGATTTATAGAACCAATGCGAATACCAGAGTGTCAAATATAATGAAGCAGGCAAAAGGAGATCCAAAGCTAGAACACAAATTCTCTAGAAAATACTTTAGTTATACAGAAATATAAAAAGGAATTTGCAAGAGAGTCAAGGTCAGACTTGTTTTATATAAATTCACAAGATTGGTCCTGCGAGAAGACACATTTTGACACTGGCAATAGAGGCAAAATCTTCCCATCTTAAAATTAAAATCTGAGGGCATTTATGTCATAAGAAGCTGCATTTCTTTTACAAATTTCTTGTCAAAAGCAAACCTTTTTCATATGGAAAATTAATAATTAATCAATTTTAATACATATTCAGACAAGTTTTGGTATGCATTATCTCTGTATTAAGCATTTGAGGTTTGTTGTTGTTGTTGTTGTTGCTTGTTTTTTGTTTTTATCGATACCGGGGACTGAACTCATGAACGCACGCTTGCAAGGCAGGTGCTTATGCTGCTGAGCTAAATGCACAGCCCCAAGCATCTGAGTTTTTAAAATTAGTACATATTTATAACATATTTGAAGATATTTTCTTATTTCTTCCAATAATTATCAGTAAGAAAACAGCCACTTAATCAACACACATAACATTATTGATGGACTTGTAAGTTTAACTAAACTTTTTTATGCCGAAACTGTAAATTTTAAACAGTTCAATATGTGTGAGTTAGTGTCTCTTCAATTGGTTTATAGTTTAGAGCAGGAGACAGACTTGAACAGGTATTTCCTATTCGATCTGGGCATGTGGTCAGGTCTAGGCCAGTTTGCCAGCAAACGTTTTTCCAAAATGTAAAGATAAGCTGTGCGTTATCCCTAGTGTTTAGTCAGAAACTAAATTGTTGAGACTAACCAGTGCTCTTACCATTACGTCAGAGTCTCAAACTATTCCTTTATTTTCTTATTTAAGGAAAAATGCACACTGTTAGCAAAGAAAAAAAAAGATTCCTGTGCCAGCAGGCTGGTAAATTTCACCATTTTGTTAAAAACACCGATTTGGTTCAGGAAATATTGTAGAGTGGGCGACTACTCCCTCCTGGTCTCAGTTTTGGCAAAGTGAGTCTCTGGAGTATCTAGTGAAGACTGTTCCATTTCCCATAGGCATAAAGGTATGGACAGTGTCAAGGACCCCCAGGACCCTGTCCTGTCTCTTCCCTGGGAGTAACAGAGGAAGAAGACTGGCGCAAGTCCAGTGCTGGGAGCACCGCATCCAGCGGTGGTCCCTGCTGAGTTCCTCCCCTGCACTGCCAGAGACACAGTCCCGTGAAATCCCACAGGAAGAAGTCCAAGCTCCAAAATGTGCATACATTGTTAAGTTGTCAGGACTGTACGAGTTCCAAAATGCAGAACTCACCTAGTTCTCTTAAAATGGACCTTCGAACATTTTTTTGTTCCTTTCCTTGAGACAAGGTGTCTCTACTGTAGTTCAGGATGACCTTGAACTTACTGTGCAGTCCAGGCTGGCCTGGGACTCAAGGCAATTCCCCTGCTTCACACTTTCAAGAACCGGAAAATCACACCCAGCTTTTTAAACATTATTAACGAAGCAAGAATGGATAGTAGCAGACTGAAAGCCTCCTGTAATGTCATCCTCAGGGAACTATGGGACAGCACCTCAGCAGGAGCATTGTAACTCTAACAAACACAGGGTCACAGAGCTCAGAGGAAAAGAAATAGTAGACTGAATTCACAAGCAGATAATTCAGTCCTGTCTGTCTGCTGCCCAAAAACTAGAGCTATGCCCGATTGGCTACTTGAACACAAGAAAAGGTCCTAATCAGAGTGGTAGAGCAGTGAGGGGAAGATTGGAGGAACTCTTTTCAGAGTGCATGATGAGGGAATCTTGAAGGTAACCAGGAGCTATAAGACACTCAAAAAGAAAGGGTTGCATGATCCAGGGTGCAAAAATGTAGGAATTATAATTTTCTCTATCAAGGATCCCTAAACATACAATTATAACAATGCTTATTTAAAACAGCAGTAACAATCGCTCTCATTTTTTAATGATTTTCTTGTTATTCAAATCAATCACAATTCCAATATTTGGTATCTTGGGAAAAAAGACAAAATCAAACAAGAACAAAAATATAATGTCTGTGGTATGCTATGGGACTGTTTCCTTCTGTGGAGATTCCCTCCCCTCTCCCCTCATGATACAAAGTTTCCGTCTTTTTCTTTTTTCACAGCTTTATCTCCAGTGTTTAGAACAGAAACTGATAACCATAACAAGTATGAATACACCTGGCAACCAAAACGTGCAGTGAATTCTTAAATTAAACCATTTTTATCACAGTACAAGACACGTTGCCATTAACCTGCCTCAATGTACTCTCCTCCACTTTGGTCCCATCACTGATCTCATCATTCCTTCGTCATTTTCAGCAATTCATGTCGATCCCGTAAGTCTTACCACCTGCTGCAGCAATTCTGGAGGCTCTCTTTTGTGAACATCTTTATGAGAAAGGAGTAGAGTATGATGTTCGTTGCAGCAGCAGAATGCCACCCCATACCGA